>LJJS01001744.1:274506-374226 GCA_001447215.1 Diaporthe aspalathi
TCATAACCGGCTCTGACTACCCGACCACCTTCAGCCACGAGATCGGTGGTGCCCAGGCAGAAGCGGTCGGCGGCAGGATGACGTGGGGAAATTCAACTGGAATGGATGAGAATGGCCGGGTCGCCTTTGGGAAGCATCTGGGGACTGCACAGAGGATGAGATATGCAGGAGTAGAGATGCAATCCGAGGTGTCGGGGTGGAGGCAGAGGCAGAGGCAGAGGCAGAGAAAGGTCAAGGCAGAGGCAAAAGCATTGTAGTACTTGACCACAAGGCGGGACTGCCAGAGATGGGGATGACTAGGTTGCGAACGAGCACGTACTCTTGAGGGTCTAATGCCTAATGCAGGGATTCATGGCGCTCCCGCTTTCTCTGCTTTGACCTGTGGCGGCCGGGCAGGCAAGTCACAGGTGCGAAGTCACCGGCAATGATCCCACCATCACAGGCTTCCAGGCCAACTTTGTTGCCCACAGGCTGCAGATAAGCATTGTAGATGGTGGTAATCATAGCGCCTGCCCCCTGTAGGCCGAGGTATCGAGGTATCGAGGTATCTACATGTAGGCACGTATCTACTGTACATACATAGTAGTAGTTTGCACCTGGCAGGCCTGGTCATCGATCAGGTGGCTGCTCCACCCCAGCGTGACATCGATCCCGCAGCTCATACATGGCCTAAAATACCCCGGGTGGATCAGCAGCGGTCCAACGTCACTCGTGATGCTCAGATTCCTGCCATATCTTCCGCCTCTCACTCTGCCACCGTCCTTCCTCATCGATCCGCCTAAACCCGTGACACACTCCCGCCGACTTGTCCCACGCTGTGTTGTGCTGTGCTCTCGTGCCTTCTGTGCCTGCTTTTTCTCCTCTCCGGCCCCAACTTTTGCCCAACAAACCAATCCGCCCTACCAACCGTTCTCAACCCACATCAGATCCGACGGTCCGCCCGCTCGGAACCCTTGACCACTCCGGTCTCGAGACAACCAAAAACTGCCCACTCCCCGCGCTCTTGACCGGCATCCCGTGCATACACCCACACACATCACATTCCCCAACGCCGTCCACATGTCCTCACCACCGTGGGACTACATCGCCAAGCTGGTCTGCATAGGGGACAGCGGCTGCGGCAAGTCATCCCTCACCATCCGCCTCTGCGAGGGCCGCTTCGTCCAGCACCACGATGTCACCATTGGGGTAGAATTCGGCTCCAGGATAGTACCAGTCGGTGCCCCCGCCAACAGGGCAATATCAGCCGCCTCCCACAACACGGATGCCTCCCCTCCGTCCACCTCCAGCCACGACGACGTCTCCTCCCCCACGAAACCAGACCAGCCAAACGGCCTGCCCGACCCGCCCCGCGCGGCCCCCAAGGACGCCCAGCAACCACAGAAGCACATGAAGCTTTCGCTCTGGGACACCGCCGGCCAGGAGACGTACAAGTCCGTAACGCGGTCCTACTTTCGTGGCGCGAGCGGCGCCCTGCTGGTCTTCGACATCTCGCGCAAGGCCACCTTCTCGCACGTCACCGACTGGCTCAATGACCTGCGGCAGATCGCCGAGCCGGACATCGTTGTCATCCTGGTCGGGAACAAGGCCGACCTCGCCGGCGAGCGCCGCGAGGTCAGCGCCGAGGAGGCCGCCGCCTGGGCCCGGCAGAACGGCGTCCTGCGCTACGTCGAGACCAGCGCCAAGACGGGCGAGTACGTCGAGGAGGCCTTCCTCGGCGTCGCCGAGAGGATATACCAGAACATCCAGGCAGGCAAGTACGACCTCAACGACAGGCGCTCCGGCGTCAAGGGTCAGGGCGCCGGCTGGGGCGGGGGCTCGGGCGTCAAGGTGGACGCGAGGAAGAACCAGAGTGCCGGTATGTGCTGCTGATGCGGTGCCCAGAGGGGGCGTGGAGGTTCGGGCGACGGAAAAGCGGGCGCAACGCGCATCGTTTCCGCGGGCGGCTCTCCCACAGGACAGCAGAAAAGTCCATGGAGACCCGTCCGTCAGGTTGATACAAAAGCCCGAAACACGAACAGAAATCATGCGGGAGTACGAAGAATCCAATGTACAGCACGTAATGCATAATCAGCGAGCCGGGCTGACTCACGACATCAGGCATAGATACATTGAGCATGGCATACCAGTAGCAATCAGAAACGGAGTCTGTGGTATTAACTCTCGAAGTTGGGGACATCCCTCCTCTTCCGCATTCCCTAATCTATCAGGCATCCTTGCCAAATGACCAACATTGAAAACTCCGTCCCGGCAGACAGCTCATCTTTGGCAACATGACCCAGCCGTCCTTTTTCGGCAACCTCTCGAGATAGTCTGAGATGACCCCTAGCTTCATGACCGTAGTGTCTACTACGTTGGGGTGGCCCAGGCAGGCACCCGTGGTGGTGTTGGTGGGGGGGGGGGCTCGTTCGTTGCGGCGGCTTGCTTAGTCAGTCACTCGCCAGGTGTCAAACCACTTCATGTAGGAGTACTCCTTATTTGGGCCAGTCATGCCCCAGCAGATTGGTATGAAGTAGACGTAGAGGCCAATGGTGACGCCGTAGAGCACGCCATATACGGCGGACTGAACGATCTGGCTACGGTTCCGTGTGCACCAGTCCACCAAGAAGCCTGTCGTCAGGATGGCGAAGTATAGAGCAGGGTAATAATGGTGAACGTAGGTGACGCGAGCCATGATGACGAACGGTAAGTAGTGCAGGAACCAACCCGCGAGTGGGTAGAGACCGGCGTAGTGTATCTGATCGATGTCGGCCTGGGACAGCTCCTTGATACCCCGCTGCCATCGGACAAGGTACCACAAGACGACCGCGCCAATAAGGCCCATGGAAAGCGTCGAGCCCCAGTATACGAAGGGGTTGCCCAGAAGGAAATACTTGACAATGTGGTCGTCCCAGCCACACATACGCAAGCCGACGTTCTGAATCCTACGTCAGTATATCGATATCTCAAAACGAGCAAAGACATAATCCCGTGGGACGGTATCTCACTTACCAGAATAGGCCACTGCCACCACTGGGAGGCCAAATCATCCTGCTTGTCTGGATCGGGCACCAGTGCGTTGTTAGATGTCATCATCGCGACATTGAGGTGAATGAAGTCGTGGAGGAAGGGCGACTTGTACTGGCCTGGCTCCGCAGGAGGCAGCTTGTCGTTCCAATGGGCCTCCACGTTCCAGTGAGTATATGTGTCCCTGGGGTTGTTCTCCTTGGTGCATGTCGTTTCGATCTGTCGGAAACCCCACTGCGGCAAGTTGACGTTGCCAGCCCGCAGATAGCAGCCGAGGACTTCATGTCTCAGCCTGAACGCGGTAGTCAGGGTTCGAACCCTGCTGCGGTCCCTCGAT
This sequence comes from Diaporthe aspalathi, assembly GCA_001447215.1. Taxonomy (NCBI): domain Eukaryota; kingdom Fungi; phylum Ascomycota; class Sordariomycetes; order Diaporthales; family Diaporthaceae; genus Diaporthe; species Diaporthe aspalathi. The sequence continues at coordinate 277,850 of LJJS01001744.1, forward strand.
GCAACGTCCCGTACGACCTCTACTTTCCAGTGGTCTTTGTCGTCGCCAATCGTCAAGTTGCCGTAGCAGGATACCTCCTTGTCGGCCTTGGTAACAGGAGCAGGAATATCGTGTGAGTGAAGATTGCGGCCGGTCTGAGCGTGGATCAGACGGATCGTCTCGCCGTCTCCAATGAAACGAGGCTCCGCATTCTCATCATAATCTGTATCGCGGCGGTTTGGGTAGAAGAACCAATCGTTGTTGGCATCTTTGTGGTGGTAGCAGGTGATCTGTTGTTGGCCAGAACCGTCCGGATAAGTCTGTACGTGCGAGTGCAAGAGCCCTCCGCCGTAACCCATGTTCTTAATCGTCGCCCGGGAACCGTAGGCCACCTCGAGAGGGCTGTTCTGGCCGACCTCGGTGCCGCGCAGGTTGGCTTGAAACAGGGAGCTCATCTGGGCATCGCCTGGTCCGCTGTCTGTGAGGACGGCGAAGTGGATGGCGAAGCTGAGCATGTAGATGAGGAACGGGAGGACAATCAGGCCAACGACTCTGGCGGCGAGGTGAGCCCCGAGCTCCGCATAAGGCATCCGGATGTTGCCGAACTTGTTCCAGAGGTCCTCAGCAGTGTACAGCCCGACCAGAGCAGTGACGAAGAGCCCGACCAGTTTAACACTAGTAACACAGCCGATGCTGACTCCCGTCATGAACAGCCAGAAGAACCATTCGGGCTCAAAACTCTTGTCCTGCAGTCGGTGGAATTTGGCCCAGCAGAGGGTGGTGGCGACAGTGCCGCACAGGAGCATCGAATCGAGGAGAATAAACCTGCTGATGGTGGTGTATGAGTTTTCGCAGAGGACCATGAGCGTAACTAGCCAGACTGCTGGCCGCTTGAAGTTGAGTTCCTTGGCAGTCCAGTAGGCCATGGGGACGCAGACGGCACCGAAGAAGGCATTGAATTGGCGCATAAAGGTGTAGTTGACATCGGCTGGGTATGTCTCCCCGGACTTGAACTCGAAGGACCCATTGTATCCAGCAAGATAGCCCGAAAGGCCGACAAGAAGCTTTCCCAAGGGTGGCTGCTGTGGTGTTAGAACATGGTCTGGTTGGTGTATGGCCGCGGTGTGAGGCAACGTACGTGGACATCGAAATAGTATTCATGCTTCAGGTAGTGGGACCCAAACTTTCCAAAGCTGCGACGATGTCAAGGTCAGCGAATCTTGTAGATGTGTCACGCTAGTTGAAGGCCCTCAGCGTACTGTGCTTCGTCCCACGTCACAATGTTGGACAGTCCGATCTTGTAGAGGCGTGTGAAGAAGGCGAGGGCGGTAAAGATGATGGGGGCGATGAGGAACTCCCACTCGTCGAGGACTTGGATAATCGATGGTTGCTGGATTTCCCCATGTCAGCACGTGCCCCACACAGAATATGGCTCACGGGTGCCGTGACGGACCTTCTTGACCTTCACCTTGTCGTTGGCCTGGGGCTGGCCTGACTGGGCATCGGACTGGGCAGACGCGACATTGCGCCGTCGCAGGGCATCGCCGACGTCTGCGCCAGAGGCGACGGCCCGTTCGGTTGCAGCCATGGTGGCAGCGGTCTGAGGTAAGCTGGCTCAAAGACGACGGGTTGGTTGAGAGAAACGGTCCCAAGAGGGTGGAAAGGAAGTGGAGATGTTAAATGTGGTGAAAGACAGTTTCGAAAAAGGGGCGAGGAGCAGGCAAGGTAGGATCCCAAGGGCCCGGGGATCCTGCGATGAGAATGCAAGAGGCTATCGCGCAAACATCAGTTGGCTGGTGGAGGAGGACAGTTTGCGACAGGTGATGCTTGCAGGAATGGAAAGATTGGGGCCGAAGACAGAGCCTGGCTGGAGGGCCTGGCTGGAGGAGGGAAAGGGATGGAAGGGCAGGCTTGGTGAAAATAATCGTGGCCTCTACCACGCAGCGCGGGTGCGACTAAGGCGAGGGCGTCAGCTCTGGATCAGGGACGAGATTGTTGGTAGTACCCGGGCAGGCCATGTACCCAGCTTGGGGCTCGCTACGTGTAGCTTGCTAACGAGGCGGGACGCAGGGTGTCAAGACGACCCCTGCGCGAGCTGCGCGAGCTGCCCGCGCCAGTGGTAGCGCGCAGTACGGGGGCACTTCTGAGAGCTCCAAATTGATCGCCAAGGCGAGTGGATCAGCACATCTCCCATTCCCTCCCTTGCAGTTCTGAATTGACATGCGCGGCCCAGGCGCGGCCCCGGTGGGTGGCCCCGCAGTTACGTGTGCTTGTCCTGCTTGATTTGCATCAACCCATCTACTATGTCCTTTGCTCCATCCCATGTCACGACTCTTTGCCTCAAGATTTTTGGAGCCGACGGACACGGGCCGGTAGATCCCCACGCCGCCAGAAACTGTCAGTTCACTGTGGCAGCGGAAAGTATCCAGATTCGGCAAATGTTTTGGGGTTGTACTGAATCTCCCAGTTACAGGGGCGGTGTGGCACACGAGTCTCGTCATGTACGACTTTGTTACTATCTCGGTGGTCCTGAGGCGTTGCAATACTACTATGTATGTAAGACCTGGCCCAGATGTGTGTGTGGGGTGGAGGCGATGAATATTCATCCAAGGGAGCATACGAGATCTGTCCACCAAACAGCAGTCCACCGTCATAACCCCCTGGCTTAAGGTGGGAGAGAAGGACACGGTATACCGGCATATACGCCCCACAAGGCGCATGTCCAATGGGTTGACTTGCCACATACCAAGTATACTTCTGAGAACAGACTCATTTGACGCAGAGAGAGTGCTGCGTTGGGTGCTGGACGTTATGTTGATTTGGAATTCTTTCGCAAAGAGGAGAGCCCCCCTCACTGCATCGATGGCCGTGAAACGTCGGAATGCTTGGGATGAGCTGCGAGCGGAAGAGGCGCTCTCGCAACTATGGCCCGTCCAGCAGTAACATGTGATGGACCAGGGCTGGGTCCCCACAACCTTACCTACCACCTTGCCACCTTCACGCCCGGTTCAGATGTTGGTTAGATATTTAGTTGAGCATTCGCATCAATAAAATTCTCACCACTTGATTCTTGATGTTGTTTATTGTTAAAAAATATATGAATTAATTATTCTGGGGGGGAGGAACGATTATAAGGGCCCTGCCTTGTTAAACACGTACCCTAGCAATACCACCGCGGCGGTGCTGGGCCGAGACCACCTGGCTTTCCCCGGTTTCTGGTTGTGCTGGGATGGACTGCGACATTAAAGACCATAATACCCTGCCAGTCCTGCCCGGCCTGCATTTAATTACACACCACCCATTTCCCACATAAGCAGCAGATTGACTTCCGGGTGCCATTTTGCCATAACACCCCCCCGTCCGAACTGCCGAGATCCTATCCATCCATCCATCCTCTCACTGCGACCCCTCCGCGTTCCCTCGTGCACTAGGGTCCGTCTTTCTGCGAGCCCACCTCACATGGGCTGCCGCTCACCTCTGCCTCACCCTGCCCGACCAGGTTCCAAATGTCATCCTTAGTATCCGACTACATCATCAACCCCGTCACCCGGACTGTCGTCCGTCGCTTCTCGAGCCCTTTCACTGCGGCTCCCACCCCCGAGTCCCGCCATCCCTTCTCACGCGGCGACTACCCACAGGAAGATGGCGACGCCATTGCCGAGTGCGACGGCCCTTCAACCCCTTTCCCCAGTCTTGGGAGGTTCACCAGAACTCCCGACATAGCCCTTGGCGCCAGGTCCCCACCACTCCTCATCCCCCAAATGCGAAGGGGAGTCACCGCCCCAGTCACTGAAGAACTCCCACGACCACTGACCCTCCCCTCCATTGCACCCCTACGACTCGAGATGGAGCGCCACGAGCTGTCCGACACAGAATCCGCCGCCCAGCCAGACGGTGGTGTCATCGACGCCGCCGCACAGGCCGAGAAGGAGTCCCGCATGCTACCTGCAGACGACGGCATGCGGGCCATGCGGCTGCGGATCCTCAGCATACAGTCTAGCAACATCACATTTGACCAAAAGAGGTACCTCACGCAGCAGCTCCTTACCGAGAACTACACCAACGTCAGGCTCGCCAAGGCTGTCGCTGAGGGGAAAACCGCAACGCCCGCCCCGGCCGCTGAGCCTGCCGCCGCTTCGGCCTCTCGAGATATCGGCTTTGGTGTTTCAGCGCTGGAGACGCTCAAATCTTGGACTGGACTCGAGGAGAGGGCCGGGCTCCACGTCTCGGACGAAGACCGCCGACCTACTTATGTGCCTGCCGTGGCCATGCTGAACGACGATGAAGACATGGAGGATGACGCCGGGAAGGCGGAGGACGCCGACGGGGCTGTGGCTCATTTGTTGGGCTGCCTGCACTACAGGCGCAACGTCAAACTCCAGTGCGCGGCTTGTGAGAAGTGGTATACCTGCAGGCTGTGTCACGACGAGGTCGAAGAGCACATCCTACCCCGAAAGATGACCAAACACATGCTGTGCATGCTGTGCGGTTACGCGCAAAAGGCGTCCGACACCTGTGTGAATTGTGGCGAGTGCGCGGCCCAATACTATTGCAACATCTGCAAGTTGTGGAGTGACGACGTCAACAAGCCCATATACCATTGTGATGACTGTGGCATCTGCCGGGTCGGGCACGGGCTGGACAAGGACTTCTTCCACTGCAAGGTGCGTTACACCTCATTGATGCCCTCACAATCTCATTTATGGTGCTGACGTGCTTACACACAGACCTGCCGCGCATGCATATCACTGACGCAGACTAACAACCACAAATGCATCGAACGTGCGACAGACGCCGATTGTCCTATATGCGGCGAGAACATGTTCGCTTCGCACAAGACCGTCATCTTCATGGACTGCGGTCATTCGATCCACCGGACCTGTTTCAATGAGTACATGGCCTCATCGTACAAATGCCCGATCTGCAGCAAGAGCATCGTGAACATGGAGGCGTTGTTCACCAACCTGGCAAACATCATCCGCGAGCAGCCAATGCCGGAAGAATTCGAGAACGTCGCATCGATAATCCTCTGCAACGACTGTTCGGCCAAATGCACCACCCAGTACCATTTTTTGGGCCTGCGTTGCCAGATTTGCCGCTCATACAACACAGTCGAATTGGAGCGGTCTGAGATGCCTGGCGAGAGGGCTGAGAGTGAGCAAGCTCCGGCCGCCGGGCATCCAGCCCCAGCGAGCCTAGGAACGCAGGCGCACACCCAGTGCCCATTGCAGGACCGGACCAATGAGTCGGGTTCTGCCTCGGGACTGCATCCAAATAGCCCCCTTGCACAACACGGCTTGAGCCAAGATGCCGCGAGTCCGGCTGCCCTACACACGCAGGCAGTCCCAGCGCCGTTCCCCATGACTGAGGACGACGATGACGAAGAACTCGACTTCTGGGGAGGCGAGGCCCGGAGTGGTCCCGAAAGCGAAGTCGACGACGACGACGACGACGACTATGAAGATGACACAGATGCCGAAGATTCGGAAAACGATGAGGATGACGACAACGACGACGAGGATATCATGTTGTTCGGCCACAGGTGAGGAGCCGTGGACTTCAGCTACTGGAAGCTTTGGGAGATTGCATTGCCGTTGGTGATTTGAAAGGCGACGGCGTTCGGGAATATCTGATATCGGAGGCAAGCGCCTTGGGCTCCGGCGGAAGGTCGGTCAGTTGGGTTAGCATACATGCATTCGAAAGGGGTTGGAAAACTCTGGGCTCGGCGCAGGGCATTCGGCGTATCTGATGGGTCGGCGGCTGGTTCAACGGACGGCTGGTAACTGCCCAGGGGCAATATTGCGTTAGTCGCACAAGCCTTCCAGAGGTATTCACATAGCAAGTAATCGATTCGTAGACCTGTGGTGCTTCTAGAAAACGTGATATCCGCCCGCACAAGCCTGAATGACGAGTAATGACGAGTAATGACCAAGAAGCATCGGATGACAAGGTGTTAAAGACGCCAAACTCCACAGTCCTTCCCAGCCGCAGGTTGAATCACTGCTGCTGCTGCTGCTGCTGCTGCTGCTGCTGCTGCTTGCGCGACTCGAGCTCAATCTTGGTCTCCTGCGCACCCTTGCGCAGCTCCTTGATGGTGGTCTGCAACCCAAGTCAACAGTGAGCGGAACTGAACGCTAGCTGGGCAGGAGACGCCGGTGCAGGGGGGGAGGGGAACAAAAAAAAAACAGCCACTCGCGAGAAGACTCACAGCAAGCGCCTCCGGGTTGACACCCCGCTCGATCAGGGAGGTGCATATTGATATCTCCCGCCGGTCGAGTTGGCAGTTCTGCATTGGCGGGGGAGGTCCACTCGGTCAGCATGCGGTTCCGAGGGGCTGTTTGTTACGGATGTTCATCGCGCACGAACGGGTCTAGAAAGGGCAGGGTTGCTCACTAGGATCTGGGAGATCTCCCACAGGAGATCCACGGCGACTTGTGCCGAGGCTTGTTTGTTCTCTTCTGGTGGTGGTGGCATATTATGCTGTCTTTGGGCTGGGTGTTGTTGGTGTGGTGCAGGTGAGGTTCTGAACGAGCGCGCGGGTAAGGTTGCTCTAAGAAGCCAATTGTGATCCACAGGCCTGGTCTACTGGCGGGGCGCTGCCTCACGGGTCCCTGCTTGCCATGCGGAAACGACGAACGCCACCTTCACGTTATATAGTAAATCAATATAGTTCTTTCTTCCTATACCGGGTATACTAAATTCGTCGGTCATACTCTTTCGTGACATATTTCATTCGCATCATTACTTGTCTACGCCGCCGCGGTTTGAGGGTGCCATCTTGGCTCCATTTCCCTCCGAGGTCAGACTCTCCGGTAATGGTTGGCATATATGGGCGCAAATGCACATCAATGACAGCCTGAAACCATACGTCCGCCTGGGTCGTAGTGGAGCTGCTCAATCTCAAACCACCCTGCAGCCTTCGCGCGTCTACCCCCACAGGTTCTAGCCCTGTCGCAGTCGCTCGCCACCTCAGCTCTTGAAGGCCTCCACGAACAGCTCCCTCATCCCCTTCAGCAACACCGCCAGCTCCCTCGTCTCGTTCGTCCTCTCCAGCACCCTCTCGATTCTCTCCCTGTCCAGCCTGGGCCGGCAGTGCTTCACCTCGTAGTCCCTCGACGTGGTGCTCAGCTCGAACCACGCCTCGCGCTCCCAGTCCTTCTCGTCGATGTGCGAGAACACGAACTTGAGCCTGTCATCCTGCCCGGCCCCCTCGATCTTCATGCACAGGTTCGTGATCCAGAAGTCCAGCTCCGGCACGTTGAAGCGCGCCTGCGCCTCCTGCTGCGCCTGGTGCGCCCGCTGCGCCGCCAGCCGCGCGTCGATCTCCCGCTGCGTCTCCTCGATCTGCTTCTGGAGCGTGTCCCGCAGCGCGAGCTGCTTGTCGCGCTCCGCGCTGAGCGAGGCGATGGCGGCTTGCATCTCGCGGGTCTCGGCTGCTTCCTTTGCGATGCTGTTTTGGTGCGTGTTCGTCTTCATCTGGAGAATGTCGATATCTTTCCTCTTCATCCTTTGATCCTCTGTGTAGCGACCACGTCAGTCACGGCACTGGGGCATGTAGGGAGGGCCGAGGTGGGGGGGCGGGGGGTCGGCGCGCGCACCTTGAAGCTCTGTGACCTGCATCACGAATTGGTTCTTCTCCTCCAGCACCCTCTTTCGCCCCTGCTCGATGAATGCATCGAACTTGGCCGTGAACCTGGCCATGCGATCGCGCAGCTCGTCGAAACCGAAGTTGATGCTCGGCAGACTGTCCGCCACGGACGACGCGGCCATTGTCTGTCGGCTCTGTGAGCTCCTGGGCTCAAACATGGTAGACATCTTGCGGTGGGATATTTGATGGTGGACTCGAGTGGAATTAGATGGCGCTGTTGCTAAATGAGTTGAGTGCTTTAGGCGGAAGAAAGTCGCAGTTCTAGATGGCCGATTTCTTGTGTCTGTAGATCTTGGTCCGTTGCCAGAGCAATAATCGTGCAGGCCGAGGTACGTACCGCAGCCAGGGATGCTGGCAGGGGTGTTGGTCCCATTGGCCGCTGCCCTCTGACCTTGACCCGCCCGTTACTTCTGCTTTTCTTAGCTAAGTATGACCTTTTGCTTTCATCAATACCTGCTGCGATAGTCTTCGACCACTTTTTTTTCTCCTACTACAACGCTTTGCTGGAAGACTTGTGCTGGCTTGGCCATCACTATGCATACCCCAACCTCGAATGCAGTAAACGATTTCGAGACCGACAAAGCTTATGGCTGAGAGGAGCCCGCAGTCGGGTGATGGTGAGCATCACCGCGTGGCTCAAACCAAAATATCCGACAAAATTGGAATCCATCGAGTGAACGACGTCTTATTCGGCCATGTGGGCCAAGTCTCGTACCACTCTTTCCCTGATGAGGATGCCGATATTGGAGAGCTGGGCTTCAGTCGAATAATCGAGAACCGTCAGTGATCAGGCTATGGTCTTTGTGACTCCTCGTTTGATAGGCTGGCATAATACTGACCAAGTCCATAGCTCCGTCGTATCAACAAGTGCTACCCTCTGAACAATGGTTCTCGTCAACGCGGACAAGTCCTGAAGCACCTCGAACCGGCGGTTTCCAAGAGATCAAGTCTCAAAAGTACTGGCTGCTCAAGACTCACCCGGAGGCTTTCCTCGGAAATGTCGGCCTGCAAGAGACCATTTCGGCACAGATTCGTGCCTCCCGCTCTCGTGACGATGGCGTGGGAAGCCAACTGGGATCGGTTCTTTCGGTTGGAGAGATCTCCGACCTGAGAAACCCTTCTCGCCCCACTGCACGCCCAGCAGTGGCCATGGTGGCTGGCGAGGATGGCCACATACTTCGGGTGTCCATGATCAACTTAGAAAGATGGACGTTGGCCGACTCATCATTTCCAATAGGGACACCTCAGTCACCATTTTACGGAACATGGAGCAGCGACAGCGTCTCCATATCTAAAGTACAGTTCGCCGCCAAGCTGAAACAGCATGACCCGGTTCGTTGGCTCATTGTTCAAAGGTCAACATCAACAACAATCTTCCGGCCAGAAATTCGTGCGAAGCCTGTGTTTTATCCGGCACAGACCGCAATGCTGGAGGATGCAGATCCGCAGCACATTGCACTGGACCCTATTGTCACGCTGACAAAGGATGCTACGGGAGGAGATGAGCACTCTGACTTTGCGGTCAATATGGGCTCCGACACAGATTCTGCGCAGATTGCGATTGTCAATAAACGCGGGAATTGGTCGGTCTGGTTCATTGATAGCCAGGACAATCACCATGGAGGCCCGAGACTCTATACTGCTGTTCCGAGAGGCAGGGGATACTGTGGACTTTCACCATCGAATGGGCATGCTCATCAACTGCGTCTCTCCGAGGGTACTTACCGGGTTTCCTGGGCCTGCAAATCTCCGAGAGTCGACGACTGGGGGCGCGATAGCAGCCAATCGGACTCGGTGTCCCGTTCGCTCCAGACTGACTACCTCGCTGGCCATGTCGATTCCGACCCGAAATACGATGGATTGCTGATTTTCGACAGCACACATCTCCAGGTCCTGGACACTGAGGAATTTAAAGTCCGTTCGCGTATCGACTTTTCCAGACGTCGCAGCGCAGACGTGATACTCGGAGCTCAATCTGTGGAAGGGTCTCCGTCCCATGTCCTGGTGCTGACCTCTGAAAAGCTTTACGCGCTGGACATGAACAGTGTCGGAGACCAACGTTCAGGGAAACCTCGCACACTTATCTCGTGTCCACACTTCAGAAGCAAGGCCACACAGACTCTCAAAATGTCTGTCGTAGGGTTGCAATCTTCTGCTGAGTACGTTGGCTCCCTTGTGTTGGTGTACTCTAGCCAGAGCTCTCGAGTGCAGCTATTCCATCTCAAAATCAACGCCCAGGATGGGAGTGCAAGCTTCCATCACCAAGTGATGCAATTCCCGGACTTTTATACCAGTTTAGATGAGCTTGCGGGAATCGCATCTCTGCATGCAGTACCTCTCAGACGCTCCGATGCAAAGGGCCACAATCGTGCAAGGGCTGCCGGTGCTTCCTTTGACGATAACAAACTTCAACTCTTTCAGCTTTTTGGATTGGCCAATGACTTGAATTTGACCTCTTCTGTTGTTGGCATTACTTTTGGAAACGCTGGGTGGTCGGGGTCGCCCGAACGGTTGGCGACAATGGCGTGGAATGACCGCAAATCGAAGACCAAACTGCGAAGAACGGAGCTTCGAGATGTCGAAAATGCCCTCGTCGTTCCTGACGAGGCTGAGGAGGCGAGACACTTCAGTTGCCAGCGTCTGATCAGAAGATTCACAAACACCAACACAATTCAACTGAGATCCTACCTGATCAAGCTCTTGACCGAGATCAACTCCAGCTTCTTTGGAAGATGCTCTTTCGGGCCGGAAGGCGACGAAAACGTCGAACCATTTGAATCCATCGAAGAGATAGTGGAGAAACGGGAAACCCATGAGCATGTCTCGTTGCAGCCTCTGCTGGGTTTCAAAGACCCATGGCACGCTCTAGATCTCACGGATTTGGATGCTTTATGGAACCGGTACCTTGAGCGATTTAAGAGATCAAGCGACGTCCAGCTCTTTGAATGCGGTACACTTGGTCCAGCACTTAGCGTCACTGATCTTTTCGAACGCTTCTCCATCGATTGGTCCAGCCGGCTGGCAGCTGAGTCGCTGACGGGAACTCAATGGAGATATATGCAGCTTTCCTTGGAGAGGATGGCTGCTGAGGTGTTCTTGTCAGAGAAAGGCGTCTACATGGCGCCCCAACGGACCCTGGACCTTGCCTCTAGGGCTAAACCGAGAGAGGGAAATAGTCAATCCACAGTCGATGACTGGTATGAAGACTTGGCTTTTTCTCGCGCGGGGTCGGACATGACATTACCAACACCTTCAGCAACACCGTCATCTTCGCGAGCGACCTCGCAAGTCGCCGACTCGTTCGAGACGCAAGAAGAGGATGGCAGTTCTGCGCAGGAAGACCGAGCAGTGACGCGCCTGCGTATGTACCTCCCATCGATTAGGTTCACGCCCCCGGCAAAGCAAGGCCAAAGCCACCTTATGTCTCTCTGGCCGGAACAGAGAGGCAGCGACCCCCAAACTTACAAGCACTCGCGCAAGGGGAAGGGGTCTGAAGGACTTCAAGAAGCGGCGAAACGCAGGCAGGAGAAGGAAGTGGAACGCCGGCGCCGGAGAGCCGAGCGGAAAGCAAAATTAGGGACCAAGTTGGAAGGCTTTGGCGACTTTTCCAGTCAGGTGCATGTGCCGGATGAGATCCGATCGAGCCCACCGCCTCAGCTATTCGCGAAGAGCCAGGGGCAGTATCAGGGCTTTGGGTTTGGGAGCCAGAGTCAGCCTCTGAGCCAGAACCAGAACTGCGGTCCGTCTCAGACAATGTCCCAGCCGATCCGCGGTGAGTTCGGGACTAGGTCCTCCGTTCTCAGGAAGAAGATCAAGGGGAAGCCGAAGCTGATGTCAGGGTTTAAGTAGGGTGCTTGGTACTACTGAGAGGATGCTGCATTTTGAACACCTTGATACCCTGTTAAAGCTTTGATGAATTTTCCCATGCACCGTATCATTCAAGTGAGACCAATAAGAACACCTTTTCAACATGAGATTCTATATAAAATACGGGATTGGTTTGCTTGTTTGTAGCTAGATTGGCGACCAGTAAGTGCAGTTATGACGGCGCGATTGTTAAGCTGAGTGAGTGGACGGATCTGCAGCCTCCCAACTGTGACTTCACTTCGTTTGTACATTTGAACCCACTCACCCGCCGTCACAATCAACCTGCTTTGTTCCCATCCATCCCCTTCAAATCAGAAAACCGTGAGCAACATGTCTCATTGCCACGATGAGCATGATCACCATCACCATCACGGTGATGAGCATGATCACAGTGACGACATAACCCCCGCACTGCAGCACTCGCTATACCAACACATTGACTTTGAAAATATCACGACCCTCAACGAGAGCGTCCACGGCTCCGGCAAGGCCATAACCAAAAAGGAATGGGTGGACAGGCTGAGCGACGAGCCCGAGGTGGCTAGTGATGCTGATGAGCAGTTGATCATCAACATTCCGTGAGTCTCGTCGACCAAACACGCAAGATCCGATCCCCTCGCACAGGCACACCACAGGCATGCGCAACCACCCAGCCGCTCACGCAGCCGCTCACCCCCACCAACCCCCAGAGAGCGAGACAGAGGAAGGAAAGGGGGTTTTTAGAGATATAAAGACGAGTCAGCTGACACCACACCGCCGCCCAGCTTCGCCGGCCAGGTCAAGCTGCACTCGATCCTCATCCGCACGTCGCAGTCTGCCAGCGCGCCCAAGACGCTCAAGGTGTTCCAGAACAGGGAGGACGTGGACTTCGAGGCGGCCGAGGACGCCCCGGCGGAGCAGGAGTTCGAGCTCTCGCAGACCTCCGAGGTGCAGGACCTCCCCGTGAAGCGCGCCAAGTTCGGCAAGGTGCAGCGCCTCGCCCTCTTCTTCCCGGACAACTTTGGCGACGGCGACGAGGACGTCACGAGGATCTCGTACCTCGGGTTCAAGGGCGAGTGGTCCCAGCTGGGCCGGGCTCCTGCCAACATCCTTGTGAGTCCACGGCCATTTCCTTGAATCTACTGACGTTGCTGTTGCCTGCCTTCATTCTGTCATGGGCCCTTCACTCGAAGCTAGACATATGCGGCAGACGGACTGATTGGAGGTGCTCCCTAGTACGAAGCTGCTGCGAATCCGAACGACCACAAGGTCAAGGGCACGGACATCAACCAGGTGGGCAGTGGTATTGGCGGTCGCGGACCTGGCCAGTAGATGGCGTGGTTTATGTCGTCTACAGGGTGAACTTCAAGGGATTCCATTTGTATGCTACATTTGCGCAGGGTGGTGGGTGGAATCTTTGATGCATGTCCCCGCTGACATGATCATCTTCGACGGAGCAGCCTCCGTTGTGCATATGAAAAGGACCCAGTTGGTAACTACATGAAGTCATCCTCCCAATTCTCGTCTCGGTCTTGGTTGCTCGATGCGGCCATGTTCTCCTCGCTGAAGAGGTCCTCGTATGCGTGGTTCTTCTGATATTTCAGTTGCTCTCTCTCCTTCTTTATCCGAGCTTCTTCCTTCTTCTGGAGGGGGTGTCAGTATCGGCCGCCAGCGCCGTGGTGGGTGGCACATGGTACATACTCGTGCCAGCTGTGCGGCCTGGTCCCTCTTCCGCAGCTCCCGCTGCCGGTCGTCCTTCTCCTGCTTCAGGTCGGGATGTTTCTCAACCTTGGTCTTGTTTAGTCTGTTGATGATGGCGTTTTCCCTCTCTCGCACGAGGACCCTCTTGACCTGGTGAGGTGGTCAGAAATGGGCCCCGTGTCTGGAAATCAGGGGGGAGGGGGCGGGGATAATTGACCTTTTTATCGTTGTGAAAGGAGACCTGGCCGACCGCCATGCTGCCGTCTTTCTTCAGATTCGACCATGGTGTGTATATGATGGTGATGTTGTCCTTCTTATTGCCTAAATATCTCTGAGCACGCAGGGCCCGGGTCCATTGCAGGGCGGTATAGCCCACCTTCTATGGAGTTGGCCTTGGTGAGCTGTGCCAGATCATTGACGAGAGGTTCCGGGATATTCTCCCACGTCTCGCCCTCTCGCAACCGGAGGTAGATGTGTGCACTTGAAAGCTTGTCCACGTGAAACTAGAACCCACACAAACAGGTCAGGCTGTTGCTGGCAATTCCCGAAAGTACAGTTCTCTCATACCCTGCGGCCATCAATGAGTGCCTTCTTCGAGCAAGCAAAAACGCGGCAAGACCCGGATCAAACTTACCAGACATCCTCTTCCCACCCATGCTTGATCAGGTCCTCGTCTAGCAGCCCGGTGTCAGCAGTGAATCGGTCCTTAACTACGACCGTGGGCAGTGGGCTTAAACCTCACGCACTCTCAAACTTGTCCTTGCCGGCGTAGACATAGGCCGGCGGGTCGACTGCCGTTGAGGTGAAGTAGTATACCATTCTGTGGGTTCTGGGTCGACGACAATGGAAGTACCAACAAGAGGAACTGGGTGTCGAGTGTGTAAGTACTGCCTGTGTAAGTTCTCAGGTTCCTCCCATCGGCTGCCCAGGGTTGACAATGCTAAGGCTGTTGTAAGGCTGTAAGTTACGCTGGCGCTGTATTTTATCCACTGCACATACCCCCTTCCTCCATGCCCGGGGCAGGCAAACCTTATTGCCGGGCAGTCAGGGTGCTAAGTAGACAACCTAGTATAGCAACGCCAAACCTCAAATTTCGGGTGGGTTGATTGGCACCTCACTCTTGCACCCACGACCTCACGACGCCGTTCGTTCGCTCCAAACGCAGCGCAGCGACAATGGCGCCCAATATACCCGCGAGGTGCTGGGCATCAATACCCCGACCGTCAATGGCGCCCTCGGCCCTCCTCGCCGGCGTGCAACACCCCCAGACGACGTCGCTAGCCTTCCGACCCGCCCTCTCCGTCGCCGTCACCGTCACCGCGCAGGCCACCCAGGCGCGCGGCGTCAAGTACGGGTGGAGCAGCCTCCCGAAGCGGTCGAGCTTCCAGATCAAGTACAACACGGGCAACGGCCTGCCGGAGCCGACGACGTCCCCCGCGGCCGCCCAGAGGCGCAAGGAGCGCAACACGCCCCTCCGGACGGGCATTCTGGCCACCAAGAAGGGCATGACGGCATACTACACGCACAACGGCAAGCGCATGGCGTGCACCGTGCTCCAGGTCGACGAGTGCCAGGTCGTCGCCCACAAGAACCGCGACACGCACGGCTACTGCGCCGTGCAGGTCGGCTGCGGCTCCAAGCGGCCCGGCAACGTCACCGCGCCGGAGCTGGGCTACTACGAGGCCAAGGGCATCCCGCCCAAGGAGCACCTCATCGAGTTCCAGGTGCGCGACGAGGCTGGGCTGGCGCCGCCCGTCGGCGTGCAGCTGCTGCCGGACTGGTTCCACAAGGGACAGTGGGTGGACGTCCGGGCGAACTCGAGGGGCCAGGGGTTCGCGGGTGGCATGAAGAGGCACGGCTTCAGCGGGCAGGAAGCGAGTCACGGTAACTCGAAGAATCACAGGACGATGGGTAGCGTCGGTCCCTCACAAGGAAGTGGTTCAAGAATTCTCCCCGGAAAGAAGATGCCCGGGCGCATGGGCAATGAGAGAGTGACGATGCAGAACCTGCCGGTCCTGCGGGTGGACAATGACCTTGGTATCATCGTGGTGAAGGGCTGTGTTCCTGGACCAAAGGGCGCGCTGGTGAGGATCTCGGACGCGGTCAAGAAGGAACCACCACCACAGGAGTTCATCGACAAGATGAACCAGGCGCTGAAGGAGAGGTTCCCATATGCCGAAGAGGACTTGAACGAGGCACGGAGGATGCATTTGGAGCTGAAGCAATTGAGGAGAGAGGGCAGAATAGCGGAAGCTGTGCAAATGGGTCTGCATGAGACCGCTGACGAGGCTGCGACACCGATCACTACTTAGGATATGTACCCTGGCGAGCAAACCAAACGCATATGAGAACGTAGCGAGCACGTAGGCCTACTGTGTTTCATGTGGGGGTTCCGATATTTGTTGCTAGGATCCAAAACCTTGCAGGCCGTAACACGAAAGGCGTTTGAAGAACCGAACGTTTGCCCCAGTTGCAGATTGCCCTGGTACATTCACAAGCCAAAAAACCCTCTCATCCCTGTATCTCGAGATCTTCAGAGGAGAGTTACTTGACGTGAAGGAGAGGGTTTTCTTCAACGACAGCTTATCCCTACAGCAACCACAGGCACATACTATAAGAGACTCGAGTGAACGAGCGACAGGCTCGGAAGCGATTAAGGCCGAAGGCGAGTAGCTTATTTCGACTGTTGGTTGGCAATATCCCATTGTCGGTGAATGCGGGAGCCATCGTACAACGTATTGAACAAAAAATACGCAGGTCTCTGTACTGCAACGCAACCATCGTTGCCGTCCTGGTGTGTGGACCGGCTTGGAACTTCGTGGTACCTGATGCGGCCTTCCTCGGCGTGTCCTAGCCCGAGAATGGCGCGTTACAATGCCTCGAAAATGCCGTTCAAGAGCAAACTCCCATTACCACGGCTTCGTAGCCCATGCCTCAGAACTGGCGCATCGCTGCAAGTCCGAGGCTGCGTGACCACCAATGTGTATCCCCTTGAAACAATCAACAGGGAATCAATCTCTTGAGATCGGATACCGTAATTGGGTCAAACTCGGCCTCCCGAGTTCCAGGGCGTCATCTAGTGCCTAAAACCTCTGGTAGCCCCCTCGTCCTCCTCATCGTCCAGCCCACCAGGGATCCTCATCGCGCGAAACGGGTCTCCATCGTCGAGGAGGTCGATCCTCTTCCCGTTGCTCGTCTCGAGGCTCCACTCGGTGGTCTCGAAGACGCCCTTGGGTGTGGGCCTGAAGCTGGCGAAGTGCATGACGCCCGAGTTCTTGGTGCCCTTGACGGCGAAGGAGATGTCGATGCGGCCGTGCAGCTGGTTCATCTCGCCGCTGATCCAGGGGATCTGCTGCTGGAAGTAGATCTCGTCGCCGAGGTACTCGCGGGCGCGGGCGTTGTGGCGCAGTGCGTAGAGCGTGGACGAGACCACGGGCGACGAGCTCTTCTGGTAGTTGAAGATGGCGACGCTGGCGGCGGCGACGATGGCGAAGAAGATGGGCAGCGTGCGCGACCAGCGGAAGCGGTTTGCCTCGACGTCTGCGACCAACAACAGCGTGTCAATTGTTTAGCCAGTCGATCACAGCCCCAGGCGGACGGCGGTTGGGAGGGGCCGCGTGGGCAAAAAAGGACCGGCTGGGCTCACCTGGCAGCTCCCTGTCGGCCCGTCTTTCCATCAGAGGTCCGTCTCCGGGCTTCGGGGCGGCGATGAGCGATCGTCTCTGTGGGAGGGCTCTCCTGGATGCGGGCAGCCTCAGTGCCCGAAGGACTGACGCCCTACATATCGGCCTTGGTAACATGTCTGCGACCGGGTGTGTGCAAGTTGGTCGTCGAATCTGGACCAGAGGTCAGGAATAATTCGAGGCTCTGAGGTCGATCATCCCACCCAGGTGTGGGACCCAGACCCCTGTTTCTCGCACGGCCGGCAGCGGCTCTTGGGCGAGACCGACGTCACCCAGGCCGCTAGGCCGCTAGGCTGCAGTACAAGAGCTCCATAGAAGTTCAGCTCTCGAACCTTATTTGCGATGCGCGCTGCTGCTTCACTTCATATCTAGACTACCATATAACCTCGCCAGCGCACAGCCTCCCGCCTCCGTTCCCGGGCGGCTCTCACTTATAAGGCTTCTTGCCGCATAACAGCGGCGGCTATATCGACTCATACTTCCTTACGACACCAAAGAAGAACCATGGACATAAGCAACGCAAGGACGCGGCTCCGTCGCACGTTCCATTACCCCACAGATGATAGCTCCGCCGGAAGCACGCCCGAGGTGCTGGATGAAGAGGGTATGCCCCCTGGTCTCGTGTCATGAAATGCATCTCACAATCATGCATGCGGCGCGGCTGACGTCCCCGAGCAGAACAGGAGAAGCTCATCCAGACCCTCGCCGAGCAGAACGCAACCCACAACCAGCAGTACCAGATCATCCTCCTCGCGCTGCCCATCCTCTCCTGCATACCCTACCTTCTCGCGCTCTTCCGGCCGTCGACGACCCTCATCGCCGTGCTGGGCCTGACCTCCCTGGCAAGCACGGCCTTCCTCCTCTTCAGCCTCCCGCCGACCGAGACCGGCATCCACGCGCTGGACGCCTGGGCCAACTCCGGGTCCACGCGCGGCGGCGGAGGAGACGACGACGACGGCGACCTGGCCGTGGCGTCCGGGCCCAGCGGTATCGGCACCCTGAGCCAGCGCCGCCAGCGCCGGCGCCGCGCGAGCAGCTTCAGCGTCGCGCCGCAGAAGAGCCCGCTCGAGAGGCACCTGCCGCTCCTCAACGTCGGGCTCTGCGCCGTGCTTGTCCTGTACGGCCTGCTGGTGCAGCGGCGGGGCGGCGGGGCGCCCAGCGAGCACTACGACCAGAACGAGGACCAGCGCCAGCACTTTGGCTGGCTGGGGCTGGGCAACCTGCCCGCCATTGTGTACGCCGTCGTCATCGTGGCCAAGCTTTTGATGGCGAACGTCGACCCGCAGAGGGAGTTGACGGCGCTGAGGTACGAATACAAGGGGGCCTAAGACGCCTGGCCGGCTCCTGTGACATTAGCTTGGTCTTCTACTTGTCGATTGGCCGCTTCGCGAAACCATTTGAGTCACATGATGTTAGATACCCTTGTCCAAATATTTTTGGAGACTTTTGCCCACCGTGTTCTTGTAGTCTCTTGCTGGCACCCGTGTTAAATGCCATGCTGGTTTGTGTTGATGAATTATCGAGTTGCCTCGCGCACTCCTACCAGACACGGCACCAGGAGTTCATGATAGAATCGTCATGTACGGCATAACGAAACGAACGCAGGACAGTGGTACTTTGTAGCTCAACAGGTCGTGAGGCTGCCTTTGCCAATCCCTGGGACCCGCATAAATCACGCGCCTGAGTTACTGTATACCTGGGGAGTCCGATTTTTTTGCTGCGGGATTGATGGCCATTCTCAGAAAGCTGTCGAGAGGGTCAGGGCCGGGACAGGCTTGACAGTTAGTCAATACCGCCCTTCTGGCTTCTGTTGTCCGGTTTACTTACTGGCGAGCTAAGTGACCTATGGGATCCACAAAGATATTTTACGCACGTTGTAGCCAAGTGAGTGCCGACAATGTCCTTATCCTGAGGCTCAACATAAACTTTTGGGCTTGTTAAAACGTACGGTCCGAGTGGCCGGCTGATCTATGGGGACAACTAAATGTGTCTCAAACGTTGGGTTTATGGTCGTACATATCTGCTTGCGAAGTTTCCTATCTGCATACGACCACGGCGGTCAAAAATCAACTGTGCCCCTGGTCAGTTGCCGTATTTGATGCGAAACCCTGCCTGCTTCTGGGCTATATCAGGTCTGATCGTCCGAGTCCTTCCTGGCTTCTCGCACAGTTTCCGGTCCCATCCATATTTCGGTCTGTTGCAAGTTTTGCATCTTCCTGCATAATCTTGTTGATTTCCGGTCTTGATCTATAGCACTTTTTGGGTTTCAAAACCGTGAAATCGTCATTACAAGCCATTACATGTCTATCGAATCGGTGAATCTCAGCACACCAGTGTACTTGAAAACGCCGTCGACTCCCGGTGGCAGTTTTTCAGGCGGAGGAGTAGAGAGCGGTCCAGCTTCGGAGGATTTGTCGACTACAAGGGCGAGCCCCTGGGCCTTGATAGCGTCCACGAGTGACGGAACCATTTTCTGTCAATGACGTTAGTGTGTGTATGTCTGATGGTTGTGGGCGCCAGTGGCGGATCCAGTACACGTACCAGGAGTCTTGAAGCGACCACCAACCCCATGAAGTTGTTGCTCTGCGCCGTCCTGACCACCTCCTTGATCGAGCTGGATCTGCGGCCATGATTCACGGCCGCTGCGATCATCTGCGGGGGGGCCATCGAGACCTCCTCGCGGCCGAGATCGTTGCACATGAACACAGGGAAATTCGGCTGCTTCCAGTTGAGCGCGGTGCAGATGCTGGGGCTGTACGAGCTGAACACAACAGAACGGACAGCCGTGCTTCCTCCGCTCTGCTGGGACTGTGCGCGCTGCCCGCGTGCGTGGTCGAACACGATTCCCAACACCGAGTCAACGAAGCTATTCAAGCCCCGGCTATTTGCCTCCTGGGGCTGTGGGTGGGCGTGGTCCTCCGCTACTTGGTAGATGAAGTGCAGGTTGACGTTCACGCTGGAAGGTAGCATATCGAGGGCCTCAGTGAGGGTGAGCCCCGCTGATGCGAAGAGGCGGTGGATTTCGTGGAGCTCAGTTTGTTGGTTGAGGCTACCCGCTGCGAGGGCCTTTCTCGAAGGCGAGGCCCGAGCCATCTGCTCGAATTGCGGATGGGTCACCCATGAGAGAGGCACGGACATGCCCTCTGTGCCCATGTCGACCGTCCTTGTAGGCCACAGGACCGCAACACCGTCCTTTGTCTGCTGCACATATAGTCTCACGAAATTACCAACAAGGCTCGATCCGGTAACAAAGCTGCTGATATGACGATCGAACTGCCTGGTCGCTTTCCAGTATGTCTCGAAGTCTGTGATTTCCAGGGGCTTGCCTTGGAAAGGCTTGATGACCTGCGTGGTGAAGCTGATTTGGCCGATCGCGCGGAGTCTAGGGTCAAACAGGGGAAGGCAGCAGCTGCCAGAACTGTTCAATGAGGCCCGAAAGGTGTTGGGCAATGCCACCGTCTTCGCAATGACTTTGGCACCGTATGTTGGAAACACATCGAAATCCAGCGTGAAGGCATCGAGGTTGTCGACCTGGAAAGAAACAAGACGGGTATCTTCTGTGAAGGGAAGGATGATATTCTTGGGAATGAAGTCCGAGGCCTTGGACGAGATGGTCAAACGAGCCGCGGGGTATTTGCCGTCGTGGAAGAACACGAGGGGTTGTTCAGCATCTGCCCCGAAGTTGATCTGCACGACGGTCTTGGTGTCCAGGAAGTTGTGCCCATATCGACGTAGTGGGATAATAGGCGGCGGCAACTCTAGATCTGGAATACCATCTGGATCAAGTGACATGCTTTCTGGCTCCTGAGTCTGCGCCATCGGCCCCAATGAGGGCGGCAATACTTGTGTCGTCCTGGGGCTCGGTTCCTGACTCGGCGTGCTCCGGATGGATATCAGCAAATCCATGCACTCGAGGTGGCCTTCCCACGCTGCATAATAAAGCGCTGAAAGGTCTTTCTCGTCAAGAATGTTTGCGTCCACGCCTTCATCCAGAAGTGCTCGTAAGCAAGGAACGTTTCCCTCGCTGGCAGCATGTACGAGCGGCGTCCAGCCATACAGCTTGTCGATTTGGTCGAGGTCGGCTCCGAAATGTTTTAATAAGCTCAGCAGCTCGGGGTTCCTGGCAGATCTGGCCACAAGATGCTGGGGGTAGAGACCCTCGGCGTCGGGTAGAATCTGGGCGCCTTTGGTGAGGAGCAGCTCCACGATGGCATAGGAGCCGTGTTTGCAGGCCAAATTGAGAGGCGCATGGTCGGTCTCTGAGATAGAATTCAGCCGCGCCCCTTTCTCCACAAGCATCTGTACGCAGTCCAAGTTGTTGTGTATAATGGCATGTACCAGCGGCCGGAAATTGTCGTGATCGATAAGGTTGATGGTGTCGGCGTCAACTGAACCGCGGTCAGCAAAATGCTCGCAAGACGAGAAAGGGGGGCCTTCATACCAGCCAAGAGCGCATCGATCATGTCCAGTCGGCCATGCATGCTGGCGTAATGCAACGGCACCCTGCCGTAAACATCCGTTCGGTTGACAGCGACGCCTTTTTCCAGCGCAAGATTCAACACGAAGAAGTTGCCATAGATGGTCGCCTGGTGCAAGCAATTCCGCTCGTTGATGTCGTCTTCGGATTTGATGTCCACCAAACCAGTGTCAAGTAGGAGTTGCAGGGATTCCTGCGGAGCCTCATTGATGGACGCAAGAAATGTCCTGGTTATCCTCTCCATCAAGGACAGATCCATTGCTGAGTTGGGCTCCACTGCTTCTCTCATACGCCCTAGGAGGTCTCTCAGGGAGTCGAGGTTCCCCGAGAGGACCGTCTCGAGGAGGATCGTGTCTGCATCTCCCTCCTCAGTGCCCAGAAGGTGATGGCTGCTCACGATGTGGTCGGGTCGTCCCTGCCCTTCAAAGCTGACGTGGTCCCCGTCTGCCCAAGCACCGAGTTCCTGGAGACTCGTTGTGACCTGGTCAGAGAGCTCACTGATGACCGTCGGGTTGAAGAAGGGCTGAACCTCCACAGCCCTGGAGAGATACAGCTCCTTCGTCTTGGACTTGGAGGTCTTGTCCCATTTCTTCAGGATCTTGGAGAATGCCGTCCCGTTTATGTCGACGAATTGCTGCAACTTGTTGAGATCGTTGGCGAATTGTTGGAAGCCCTCTTGGAGGGTCGTAAACTTGGCTGACCGCCTGGATTTGCCATGGCGTGACTGGAGTACCTTCTTCTTGTCCAGGAGTGTCTTGAGCCGGATTTTGAGCTAAAGATCAGACGTCAGACGATGTGTCAGTGATTGGAGGGCAGCTTGTTCAGGACTATATACCTCTGCCTCTTTTTGGAGATAAAATGCATTGACCTTCTCGAGCTCCCTTTCCTGGTCCAGATTTAGTATTGGCGCGTCCACAGTCATTTCACGGTTCCACGACGCCCTCATACCAGCTGAAAGAAGAAAGTTGCCTTGTTCGCCTGCAAGGCGGCCTGTGAATCTATTGCAGCGACGGGTTGGACGTGGGCATTCTGGGCCTGGAGCGTCGGGGTTGCGGACAGCTTTTTGATGAGCTATACGAAAATACAGTTAGCGACAGGTCTCGCGGGCTTTCCCTACTCGCGCTCCGGTGTGGCTCGTGGAGAAATTGGCTTCTCTAGTCCCAATGGGCTCATGGCTTGTTGCTCTAAAGAATTCTTGTGGTACCCTTTCTAACTCAGAGCGGACGGTGTTCCAGAGCGGAGAAGACGCGTTGGGGGGGGGGGAGGCCCTGGAGGCAAGACACACCTTTTTTAGTGCTTTGTAGTTGACAAAATTGGCAGCGTACTCAGGGACCTCAAGCTGGCGCTTCTGGATCTGCTTGCCAAACTTCCTGCTGGGGGGATCAGCGAGAGCTGAGAAAGGGCGCACTGCAGCAGCACAAGCCACACAAGCTGAGTCGAGCGCAAGGAGTTGGGTCATGGCCATGGGGCCAGGGGTGACTTACATAGTGCGAGTTTGGAGCCGCCGACCTGGGGAGGCCACAAGCCGCGACGCAAAGAGTCAATCAAGGAGTAGAAACCAGCCGTTGCTTTGTCGACTCGGGCAGCCTCAGATGGCGATTTGTTCTGAGAAGATCAAAGGACGTATCAGACGCCGGCTCCACTCGAACAGCCCATGCAGCTGTGACGTCGGATTTGATCAATACCTTTCTCTGAAAATGGCCAGGCGGTTGCAAGTGTGTGACTTGTTCGGACTTGCCCTCGCGCGGATGGGGGATCCGAGACCCTTCCGACAAGCAGGTGGAGATGAGCCGTCCGGCGTTGGGCTTCCTCCTTGCCAATCGGAATTGCAGTACCAGTAGCGTCCAATACGAAGGACGGAGTATGGCCTCAGCTGCTGCGCGGAGTCTCCTCCCGGTGGGGAGTAGTAACGTAAGTAGTTTCTGTGGAACCTGGCAAGGAGGATATCAGAAATAGTTCCACGACTTCCTGAGTTGCGGCCAGACCAGATCCGCAGGCTTTTCTCTTCCGTCTATTGCCTCATAGCGCGGCAGCACCCGCCGCTCGAATGTCTTGAGATCCAGAGATTGTGGAGCGGCTTCCAAGGTTGAGGCGAGGGTCTGCAGCGGAAAAGCCCTGCAGGAAGACCACGCCATGTGTGACCACGGCACTCGTCCATTGGTCGACTGGTATCACCAGGTGACAGAGAAGGTGAGTCCGTACATAGGACAGCAGGCTTGATTGCAGGTGAATAGATAAAGACACCGTCACGAGTTTTGACTCTGTCCCACACAGATGGGGACAACGGATCGTAAGGCTGTTTGGAAGAAGGCGTCGAGACGCACTGGCTCGCACAAAGTCTCCAAGAATGACCGACTGACCGACACCCACGCAAGACAAGAGAACAGGAACAGGAATAAACTTACTCAGCCGGACAGTGAAAGGGTAAGTAAATACTTGATGTGTGATTGTAGCGGAACTGCCCGTTTGGGTGAAGCTGAGGTTTTCTGGATGGGGGAAGAGCCGCAGCCTGGAGCCGTCGCCGGGCGTATTCCGAGCCTCACCTGCTGCTGAGATGGTGTTGGCAATTTTGGGAGATAGGTGACCGAAAGGTGAGTGTGAGCAGTTGGATGGGGGCAGGTAAGCTACAAGTCCCTGGCAGACGTTCCGGTGTATGACGGGAGGGACGGGGACGGGGTGCCAGCGCTATGCAGATCCTGCAGTTGATTTGACAGCCTCTCCGTTTCTGAGACCTGCCTGGTAGTGGGAGACTCCAGATTGATCAGTCTTGGTCGAGTTTGACATGCAGACCATGTGTGCTCACTGGAATATCAAAAACTCAAAGATGGGGGTGGGATGGTTGTGTTATGTATGTACCTTGGAAGGTTCCAGGCGGTTGCTCACAACGCCGTGGTGAATTAATTCCGCCGAGTTTGATCTCTCATGCAGGACTAGAGGAAAGACGATGCTTGAGGTGTGTGTTCAACAATGACTTGTTCTTGCTTGGGACGTGGTGCGGTCGAGGTATCCCAATGTTCGGGAGTGTAACTGCTGTGTGTAGGTACTGTACGTACGGAGAGCCCGAGTCAGAGAGGAAGAGAGCACGGGTCCCAACCTTGGTGCGTTGTGCCCAAGCGGTGGGCGCCTCCCGAGGTCCACGGGACACGAAGGCACGAGGCACGCGGCACGAGGCACGTTGACAGGTGCTGCGATCCAATGTGAGCCAGCCAGAGCTCCGCGTTTGCTGGATTCTTTGCCCGCCGAACACACACATCCCCGGTATCGTGCCGTCCTTGAGGCTCTTTTCCTCGTCCCCGGCCATCACAGGTCCAAGTCGGGCCTGTCCAATCACGCTCGGCCCTCGAGGAACGTGCGCGTGCCCTGCTCCAAGGCTGTTTCCGGCCTAACCCCGGCAAGCCTGGCTGCAGTCTGGCACTGCAGTTCGAGCTGCTTCGTCGGGATCTACTAGTCCACTCCTCACAACAACCGTTTATTGCTTTACTACGCACGCCCCAATCAGGACTGCTCGACATCTTGTCATGATGACCGTGAAACAACTGGCTTCGACACGTCTCACAACGTCAACCAGAGGCTAGTACCAGATGCCACACAATGCCTCAGGAAGACGATGTATGATCACACTACCTAGGTACCTAGTACACAGCCACCGGTGCAGCGTGTATCTTTTCCCTCCATGAGCGTAGCCCTGCCTGGGCATCTTTACATTATTCCCCAGTACGCGGTACCATCCGGATACGTGCCACTCTCCGAAGAGCATCCCGTGAGAGTGTGGGTTTAGCCTACATGAGGTGGGCAACAGGAGTCTGCCCAGTTGAGGTTACTCCATAGGCGGCGGTGTTTCCACACGACATCATCTTGCAGCACTGTGCACGCTGGATTTCGCCCTGGGGGGTTCTTCATGTTGACAACCACCACGGACTGCTGCAAAGTTCTTCACGCGAGATAGGTATATGACCGTGCCCCCTGCAACAAATGTCGACTGAGCGATTCCTCTGGAGGGAAATCAAGGCTTATGTTTCTAGGGATATCCGAATAGCAAGAGACATGACGTCTCGATGAATACAAGCAGCCTCGCGACAATTTCAAACCCGCGGTCCAGTGGTGGCGATGCGCTGCTCAGGGGACCTGGGTGGCCAGTCGCCGTGTCACTTCTTCGCGTCCTCCTTTTTGGCCTTGTCGTCGACCAAACTGTCCGACATCGCCTCCGCCGCAGCTTTCCTGAGCCTTTCCTCGGAGTCCTCCGTGTCCTCCAGTCTGATGCTAACCTTGTCTGGCTTGTCCTTGGCGTCCTTGTCATCATCACTGTCACCAAGGCTAAAAGGGTCGTTCTCTGCGATGGGGCTCGGCTCAACCGAGGACAGCGGCTGCCACTTGCTTGATTTGCCGCCAGAAGCTGCAGATGTGTCCTTGGATGCGCTCTTGGGGGAGGTGCTGTAAAGACCGATGTCCTCGACGCCGTCCTTGAAGGACACCTTTCGGCCGTCGTGTGGCTTCGGGGACAGCGACGGTGGCGGCGGCTTGAACAGGTTGGGGTTCTGTGACTGCTGACGACCAGCAGGTGCTGAATTACATGTCAGCACATGGCACCGGCGCTTTTGGGTGATCTCACGTCTAGACTTACTGCCATCACTGTGGAACTTCATCCCGGCAAAGTCATCGCTGAGCAGCTCTGGATCGGCATCGTACCGCTCATAGTCCCTGCTCCTCCTCGATGACTCCCCACTGCCCGACCCTGCGAAGTGACCACGGCCGCCATGCTGCTGGGGTGAGGTCTCGTTCTCATCAAATTGCTCGTCAAACTTCTTCTTGATATCCTTGAACCACGAGTTCACCTTGGTCTGCGTCTCCTGGAAGCCCTTTTTGAGTTGCTCTTGTATGACCGGGAGATCGTCGTCAATAAAGCTGTGCTCTCTGTCATCATGCAATTCGTTCGGGTTCAGGCCGGTCTGCTGTCGCCGGCGAGGCGGGATCCCTGGGCCTCTGTTGGACGTCCGGGCTTCGTATGCGGCACTTTGGCTCTCGTAGTGTTGCGCCAACTGCCGTGCGTAGGCCTCGTCCGCCTCAAGCTGGGACTGGGCATTCTGTGGTCGCGGGGGTTGCGGCGGGGGCTGCTCTTCCTCTTCGTCTTGCTGGACAGCATCCGGGTCGCTCATCGCCAGCAGCGCATTGAATGCTGGGTCGACTTGGCCCCGGCTTGCGATCAGCACCGCCTTGATGACAGCGGCGTCGATGGTGGGGAATGCCTCCTTCAGGATGGCTTCGTTCTTCTGCTGCTCGGTCACCGGTCGAGGGGGCTTCGGGGGAGGCACATCCTGAGAAACGGTCGTCGAGGGGTTTGCCGGGGCGACGGTGCTGGTCGGGGCCGCCGTGGATGCCCCTGTGGCAGCCCCTGGCGCGGGGGTCGGTTTGGTGGTACCGTCGTCCATGCTGATGATGCCTGATTCTTGAACGTCTTCGTCGTCGGAATAATCCAGTGGCTTTACGGTAGTGGGCGACTCTGGCACCTTGTCCTGGAGTCGGAGAGTGATCAGTCAAGATGGCTTGAGTTGGGGGTTGGGTAGGTGCATGAACCGAGCTTCGTCTGGTGTTTGAGTCCAGGCTTCTGGCCGTGCCTCGGAGATGAGCCAGGGGACGATGCTTACCGACATCTTGAACCGAGATGGCGGGAGGAAATGAAACGGATGGTATGGCGGCAGCTTGGTCAGTTAATTGCTAGGAAACAGTGATCTGGCGCGGTGGTTTTGAAAGACTGCTTGCGGATCCAATAGATAGAGGGTGCGTGTGCCTGCTTCGTACGCTCCGGGAGGGAGGGGAGGCGTGGCTGCGTCAGACCTCCAACCGCTTGGGGACAGCCGGACTAGTCGGGTACCTGGGTACCTGGGTATCTGCTGTGGGTACCTGGGTACCTTGCATCGTGGCAGGGTAGCCGCCCATCCAACTTCGAAGTTGACGCTGCGCATTCTGGAATTATCAAAGTGGGGCACATGCCTCTCTTTCCTACCTAGTGTAGGTACTGATAGACACAGACTCTGGACTCCCTAGGATGTGGATGCATTGGCCAATGCATACCCAAGGCTATCCGGCCATTTCGAAGGACTTGCATCTACACCTTGAGGACAAAGATGCATTTTTAGAAGGGGGGCTGCTGTGGTATAGCAAAACCAACACAAAAGCCTCCCCCCCCCCCCCCCCCCGGCAGTCACTGTCGCATCATGGTACTGTGTGCAAGCTGGGTTTTGCTGAAGCATCAGCGAGGGGGGCCGACGGTTGCATTATCCATGCGCAGCAACTATGGTGTCATTGTGTTGCAATCAGGGATCAACTTATATAAGAATCAAAACCACGCTCAGGGGTAAGGAGTGTGGGTGCATTCAAGAGAACGAGTAAATTCGCCCTGCAGTCACTGCAGAAAAAGCAGAAGAAAGGTATTTGAATTTGAATTTCCAAGGGGGAAGACTCCCCGTAACCCCCAACTTATATAGGTAAGCATTCTTCCTAGGTGTACCTCCTCACACCCCCCTTCAGGGCCCTTCGGGGGGACTCGAGTCTGGCTAAACGCATCTGCGCGTAACAAAGCATCTCAAAAAAAAAAACTCTTAACAGCTATCCTGCAATGTTGGCGCACATGCCAATTCTCCTGCAAAGAATCCCCTCCTGCTAACAATTTGATAGTAAAAACGGATTTTTCAGGCGAAAAAGGGCATCGTAGTACCCGCACAAAGTGGAGCTAAGCTTTAGTTACAACATATAGAAACTGTATAATTAGTACAGTGGTGAGGTTTAGGTGCGCCAACCAAGAGCTTAACTTAACTCAGCATCGGTGGCTGGAGAATCAAATGATATATGCACAAGCATTGCTGCATTGTGACACGCTCTAACTATTCCACCAGAATAAGGACAGTTTATTTCTTGGTCTGATCATATACCTACCTCGTTGTGTAAATATGAATACAAATAACTTTAACTACCTGCATCTAGCATCCCAGACCAAGCTGCGCCGCCGGAAAGCGTCCCGGGCGGCCGGTTTCAGTCGAACAACATTGCAGCCTTGAGGTCCAAGAAAGTGACAAATCAAACGAAGCACTCAACGGTCCAATCACCAAGCCCCTCCGTACGTGAGTAGCTGCATCCGCGGCATCCATCCACTTCCTTCCTCTTCCTCTTCCTCTTCCTCTTCCTCTTTGGGCTCACATTCAAACGCGCCTAGTTTGGGGTGGCAATTGCTACTTCAACGGGCTGTGGTGCAAGTGTTCATTTAGAGACAGAGCGTACATCTCGCAACTCGTTGTGCTCTTGTGCCCGCAATTGCTAACGCTATTAGCCACACGCAACGCAGGCGGCAGATCAAACTGCCCGTCCGAGTATACTTAAGTATCGGAGAGTCATGGGCAGCAATGGCCCGCAACAATGACAATTCACGTTCCACGCCAATACTTTGAGGCCACCAAACAGCCAACTGCGACCTTAACGATTCTAGAGGGTAGAGAGGAGGGCCCAGGACCAGATGTGGAGACATCAGTAATTGAGCACCTTTTCGTGATCCAATTGATCCGTTTCAACGCACTGGAGGCACTCAAGGGCTTCATTTTCCACCTGAGCTAGCCACGCTGATCAGTGTCGGCCTGAAAAGCTGCATTTACTAAATTAGTCGCTGATCGTTGATTCATATACCCGCGAGACAGTAGGTCCGATTACACAGTGGTTCATTATTGTGCACGTAAAGTGCAAGAGACCGGCCCGGGACAACAAGGCCCGTGGTGCCACTTACACAACCACGAAGGGAGGCTTGATTCTAGCCGCTGGATTTTGTGTAATAGTGATTCATTTCATTCAAGAAGGATACTCCAAGGATGTTCCATCATAAAAGTGCAGCAGTATCGGCAACCGAAGAGACTCCGTGCTATGATATGTATACAAATTAAGTGATGCCCATCAAGAACCTGAGAGTCCATCCAAAATCACCCATCCCTACACGAATAGTTGTCAAGTTGTCCTGTGGCTCAAGCAGATTTAAATCCACTTAAAGCATGGTGTTGTTGTAGGTGATCGATGGTGATGGTGTGTGTTGTCAGATCATGGGGTGTGGATTACCGGTGTTTAGACCAGGCACTATTTGAAGGGGGATTATTAGCACCCATTCCGGACCCTGACACAATTCAGAAGACAACTGTTCTAAGTACTTACAGACCAGAAAGGAGCAGTCTCCTTCCAGTAGTAGCCGGTGCAGTGGCCCCACTCGTTGGCACCATCGCAACCCCAGCCACCAGTAGAGCCGTCAGAGCCATCGTTGTAGTAGGCTGCGGCGCAACCGGGAGGGGTAGAAGCGCGCTTCTCTGGGATGGAAGCGGCGGAGGCGAGGCCGGCGAGGGCCAGAGAGACGATGGCGAGGAACTGCATCTTGAATGAGTGTTGAGGTTTTGATTTCGTTTGAAATGAGTGTGTGTGTGAAAGATTCACGGTGTGAAAGAGTGTGATGATGTGATGGAGTGAAGGAGTGTAGTGATGGTGGTGGTGATGAGAGGAATCCTACCCTTCAACAGCGCCGGTCCTGCTCCTTATATACCTTTTCAAAGCTACATATGTATTGCTCCTGCATATTGGTATTGGTGATGATCATGGACGCCGCCACGCTGGGCGCACTGCGCTTGACTCGACGACCTAGGTATCCAAACAAGTCTGAGCGTTGTTGTATCTTTCGAATTGGTGTTGAATAGTGGGAGCACACCAAGCAGTTGAGTCAAGTACCTGGGTCCCATTGTGATCACTGCTGTCATAGCCATGTCTGTGTATCAACCTTGGAACACGGACCGTGATGTGAACCTTAAACTCAGCCCTGTATTCGACACGCCACGAGGCAGTTTTTCAAAGGGGAAAAAGACATCTGAACATCAGTGATAGCCTTTCGCTAACACACCTGCAGCTTTAGAAACTCAACCAAGAACACTTCCGTGAGGCAAGACAGACACATCGTCACCGCATCGATTACGGAAAACTTTCTCAGTATGAACAAGCTACTCACTACTACCAAGTTAATATTTCTGCACTTGATAACTCCGGAACTGAGCTTTCTAAAAATCTGCTTCAACGATGAGATGACCAAGTCTTTGTGACTGAAAAGTACTTAGTGAGGCAGTCAGCCGTTGCCGGAAACTGAAGAGCCCGACAATCCCATCTGGGCCCGCCCCCACAGCCCTATCAAAAAATGGAGCCCACAGGCCCCACGAACCTTCAACCCCTAGGCACGATTCATGCGCTGTAACTGACACTCTGAGTAGTGAAACGTCTCATCAGTTTGGTCTGTTGAGTATGGAGATGAGAATAGAGCCTTGAGGGCCGTTGGCCTATAGGAAAGAGTTTAAGAGCCATTTCCGCCTCCTTCTGATAGTCTGAATATACGCCTCTTTCCCGCCAAGATCTAACGAATCGGGCGGCGGAGCACTGGACGAGTCGACCGTTCGACCTTCGGACACCGCTCGTCAACTGGAGGAGGCGAATGCCCGCAACACACACGCCAGGCTTGCTCCCCATCTGCAATCTTTACATGGTGAGATCAGCGCGCACTTTGCATATGACAGGTGGGGTTCAGATGTTCTCTTCCAGATCCTTGGTGCTGAAGCATGACTCTCACCAGACCGAGACACACATGACGACTCACTCATCGACGCTGCTTCGAAAAGCTAGTTCTCCAGCAGATCCATACTTGGCCACCAGGGCGTGTACTGGCCTCAAACGTGACGGTCTCTGACTCAGATAATTCACAATATCATGGTCGATCGCTGGGGCAGACAGAGACTTGGGAGGACTCTTGTGGAAATGAAGCAGGTTTCTGCTGCTCATGCGGCTGTTTGTGTCCTGTCTCTCAATCTCGTTCACCTCAGAGATGGGGTTGATTTTCAAAGAGATCAAAGGGATCATGCGAGCAAAGATGAGGAAGGATAAGGGTGTACACCTTCATTCCGGGGCTATCGTCACACGTGCTATGTGGCCACCTCCAGACTCAGTGTTTTCTGCCAAGGATCCGGGTGCTGCATCGCCACTTGCCCGGACTTTACAAATATCCGTGAGAAAACCACAAGTCAAGGTGTAGATAATAACGGGAATTTGCTACATAGTATGGTGAAAACATTACACCAAACGTCGATGTCAAGACTCTGCGCCGGTGTGCTGAATGCCCTACATATCCCGCACAGATCGGAATATAGACTGCCCTTCAAAGTATTGGGAAATGTCAACTTTGACGCCACCTTGCTTCTAATTTACAGAAAGGCGAAGATGATGAGGGCAAGGTCTGCCATGTGATGTTTGATATTGCTTCAGCACTTATTGGCCGAAAGCACAAGTTGCATGTTTACTAGCGGCCGAAGTGATGATAACTGGGATTTAACAATTTCGCCGATTTTGCACATGTGGTGATCTTTCCTACACTCTCATCCATTATCTACGGCTTCACCATCTTATTTTCTCATGCAAACCGTCTCCAGGGCTGATACTGAACGACAGCCCTCGTCTTGCCTATCAAATCAGCAATGTTCATAGCATTATGATCAATAGTAATCAACTTTTTGCTCAATACTGCATCGGCGGAACTTTGTGTAGAATATGCATCTTCGGGGAACTTGACCACACATTTGATTTCTCAAGGGGCACCGCAACATATCCATTTTGAGCCCAACATGTTTCCGGGCTCCTACATATGTACTCGTGTGTACATACCCTAGTATAGCGGCTCAACTTGTAAGCACTGGCAAGTCCCAAAGCCAACATCATTGCAGGTCAGACCTGCTGGAATACGCAACGACGACAACGTGACCTCGACGTGCTAGTCCTAAAAGGCAGATCCAGATGGTTGGGAGTGTTTTGCGATAGACCTGGAGTTCCGAATAGGACCTCGGACCTCGGACCAAACAAAAGCAGAGGAAGCGTGGCCTGATCGCGTTGCATCTCTCCCCGTAAAGCCGACTTAGGAGATGGATCTATCCGAGCCGTAGTGGACCTGCCTGTTTGACGCAGTCTTGCTGCTAAGCTTAGTGGGAGTCGGTTGTCCATATTCTCGTACACATGTGGTATATGGTATCGCATTGAAGCTGACTAAGCGGCGGCGGAAGCCGTCGTCTCCGTTTGTGGCTCGCCGTGGACCTGGCGGGGTCTATCATACATAAGGCAGTATTGTTAATGAAGCAGATCATGACTGAATGCTGGAAGGTGCGAGTCGTGGAAATAAGCCGTCGACGCTGTAATGGAGCATGCCGGGTCACGGGGCGCTGGTGCTGTAGATGGAGGCGTATAATTATAGGTAGCGCCTCGGTGGCTAATGCACAAGCTACAGTAGCGCTCGGTCGCGGCGTCGTTCAATCCCCCCCCCCCAACCACACACCGAGGGAAATGTTGGTTCAATGTTGCCATCACTTTGCTCACAAGAGCTTTGCATGTTTGTTTAAGTCTTCTAAGTACGGTGTTGCTTTGTCTGGATTTCCTATCTCTTGTTCTGGCTGGGGGCGTGGTCGCGAGTTTCCCTGCATGTGACGTTTCAGAGGTACCCAGGTACTTGGAGTGCTGCCATGCAGGCGCTACCTTAGCCCGGGTTAAGCGACAAGCGGGCAGGTCGCTTGGCTGCAACCCTGGGCACGACTGTGACCCGCCGTATGATATCAGCCCGCGAACGTCTGGAACGTCGAAACACTCGTGACCTTCTGGTCTGTCCCAAGCCCTCTTCGCCATGACTTGACAAGCAAATCCAACGAGAAGGAAAGTGTCAAGCCATCAATACCGCTGGCTCGCTTCGCACCTCTACATGTTTCGAGAAGGACCATGGGCAACAGCTCCAGCCGGGTCACGGCCCAGGATAAGTGAGGCAGCCCGAGCGTCCAGAGCACCCACTCGGGATCCCATGAGATTCCCGCCGCAGATACAAGCGCCCCCCAGTCGCACAAGTCCATAGCTAATCGGTATGCTTTTCTCTCCCAAAGGGCCATCCTCGACCTGAAGACC
Organism: Diaporthe aspalathi; assembly: GCA_001447215.1. Lineage (NCBI taxonomy): Eukaryota > Fungi > Ascomycota > Sordariomycetes > Diaporthales > Diaporthaceae > Diaporthe > Diaporthe aspalathi. The sequence goes on from LJJS01001744.1 coordinate 311,172, forward strand.
CAGCGCGACAAGCTGCACCAGTACCAGCGGCGCATAACCGTCCTCACCGACCGCGAGACCGAGATCGCGAAGCAGATGCTGGCCAAGGGCGACAAGAAGCGCGCCCTCCTCGCACTGCGCCGAAAGAAGTACCAGGAGTCGCTGCTCGCACAGACCGACGGCCAGCTTGAGCAGCTCGAGAAGCTGACGGCCAACGTCGAGTTTGCGCAGATCCAGAAGGACGTCGTCTTCGGCCTGCAGCAGGGCACCAAGGTGCTCAAGGAGATACATGCCGAGATGGGCGGTATAGAGAACGTCGAGAAGCTCATGGGGGAGACGGCTGACGCGATCGCATATCAGAATGTGAGTATGGCTGCGGATGCTGATGCACACGGCCCCCTACCCCAACACCCATCGACACTACCGTCCCGGGAGCTGATCAGCGTGTTCAAAACCGTAGGAGGTCAGCGAGATGCTCGGGGGCAAGATATCAAATCAGGACGAGGACGAGGTCGAGGAAGAGCTGGCGGCAATGGAGGCCAAACTAAGAGAGAGGGCGCCGCTGCCCAACGTCCCAGATACTGCACTACCCGCCCACGACATTGCAGCAGACCCGGAGCCTGCAGTAGTGAAGCAGAAACAACCGGAAAGGAAAGCCATGTTGGCATCATGAGATATGGGGGGGGGTTGTGCGATACCAGGCGGTGGTTGCGCTTGCGTCAAGACCATAGTGGTCCCTCTTGTGCAGCATCCAGAGACTTGGTAGGGCGCGCTTCCCCTTCTATATGCTTTGTAGCACCAACCAAGTCTTTGGGGTTCCTGCAGGATGTTCTGACTTGACCATCGCAGTTGGCAGGTCGGTCCAGTCCGTACTCCGGCGATGCGCTGGATTACTTTTTGAGCTGGTAGAAATTCGGCGCATACTCAAGTAGCCAGCCCTTCTCAATCTTGCAGATATCTCGGATGAACGTTTTGCTGGCAGTTTCCATGACCTCCGTGAAAATAACCCAATCAGTCTTTCGATTAAACATGATGCTGCTCGGATGAGCGTGGAGGACCGTTCCGCCATCAATGGTGCGAAACGTGCCATCTGGTGTCATTCTCGCCGCCTGCGAAAAATAGCCTGTGGTCAGGCATCGTCTTATTTGCTCGGCCTTGCTCGCTGAATCGTCACCTGGAGTTTGCTTGGCAGCTAGTGACTCGTCCGTGTTGATTCCGAATCGCTCGAGGGATCGTTTCAACTGGGCTCTTATACTGACTGCACGCGTCATAGCCTTGAAGTTGAGGCCGTTGTCATGGCAGAAACGACCTTCCTTTCGACCCGTGGTCACAAAAGCTTGATATGCATTGAGAAGGGTGAGATGGTCACCTTCCTCGGCTGCGAACTTTCGCTTCGAGCTTTCTATCCCTTTTTGTGGGCCGGCATCACTCTGAACCCACACACTGCCTCCCAAGCTCGTCATTGCTGCTATAGTCAGGATCTCGCTGACGCATCCGAACGAAGTGGCAGAGAGTAAGGTTTTGGCCATCATTGGCTCCACTGCTAGTTCTGCCATCCGCATGCCCAGGGGCCTAGTCAACTTGCAGTAGTCATCCAAGGCACCAAGCGAGTAAAGCAATTCGAGGGCCCTAGACATCAATTCGGCTGGAGGTGGTGTAAGGAAGTCGAAACGCAGGAAGTTGGTGATTCCAAGAGCCCCGAGCTGCAGTATAAACGGCGCGAGGTTTGATCTTTGAATTTCCGGTACGTTCGCGTCGGGTAAACTCTTGTACGTTTCCTCCTCGTAGAGTCGAAAGCACTTTCCTGGCCGAGTCCGGCCCGCTCGGCCCGCTCTCTGAGCAGCGGCTGCCTTGGAAATTGGAACCGCTGTCAAGGTTTCAATACCAGATGCTGGGTTGTAAGCACGCTCTTTAACGAAGCCACAGTCTACAACATAGCTGATATCCTCTATCGTGACGGAAGCTTCAGCGATGTTTGTAGAGAAGATGACCTTCCTTGTGTTATCTGGTGCCTTCTCGAAAACATACATCTGCTGCTCTGTCGGGAGCCCAGCGTACAGCGGCAGTGGCAGCAGAACCTGTGATGTCGGGTCTGACTGGGCGGCGCGCTCCGCGACTGCGTTGATTGCAAACTCGATCTCGTCCCGTCCTGTCAGAAAGACAAGGATGTCACCTTTTGGCTCTTTGGCGTGGATTTCGAGCACGGTACTGACGGCCTTTTCAACGTAGTCTTCAGCAGGCGATTCCAGGTAGAGTATATCGATAGGATACGTCCGGCCCTCAATACTGATGATGGCGCCTGTGACCTGCGGCTGGTCCTGCATCTCACCACGCCGAGTGAAGAATTCGAGGAACTCTTCAGCTTGAAGAGTGGCACTGCTTATGATGATTCTCAACTCCGGGCGGCGTTTGAGGATCTTGCTAAGCACCCCAAGGAGGAAATCCGTGCTGATGGATCTTTCGTGTGCTTCGTCAACCATGATGACGGAGTAACGGGACAGAAGAGGATCAACGAGGGCCTCCCGGAGGAGCATTCCATCCGTGAGAAACTTGATACGGGTCGCCGCGGATGAGACATCTTCAAAGCGAATGGAGTACCCCACATCTTTTCCCAGCTCACTGTGCGTCTCTTCGGCCACCCTGACGGCGACGGTCGTTGCAGCAACGCGGCGCGGCTGAATGTCTAGTCAGCAAGGGCGGTCCGAGAGCAAACTTCTTTTGCATCGACTTACTTGTGTGACGGCGATGACTTTACCATTGGCGCACCACCCTGCCTTGTCGAGAAATTGAGGTATCTGTGTCGTCTTTCCGCTGCCCGTCTGCCCAACGACGATAGTGACTTGACGAGTCTCAACCAGGTAGAGCAGGCTCTGCCGGTGCTTCGCTATTGGCAAGAGTTCAGACGGCTTGTGAAGCGCTGGGATGAAAGATGAACCGAGCTCGTTCTCTGCCATGTTTGACCCGGCCGCACGCTGCGTGTTCTTATTATGGTCGTATTCATCAGCAAGCCATCTGGAGTATCCAGACACCTCCCTCCTGGACGTGTAGCCCAGATATAACAGAGCCTCCAGGGTTGAACCCGGGTACCAGTTGACGCTCCTTGTTGTGGGGTAGGGTGGTTGGGCGGCGGCGACCTCGTGTGGTTGCTTACTAAGCCACGCGCTGGCAGAGCAGACCTCGGGAGATAGCGTTGAAGCCTGACCCACACTCAGCCCGCCCGCCACCAAGAACGGCCTTTCTCCCGCCTGGAATCGGCTCCTTTCCTTTTCCCCACGCTTCACCAGGCCCCGCTCACATCAGCCGTGATTGTTGCCCGGCTTCAGTGACTCGTGCGCTGTTGTTCGATTGCGTGTGCTTCTCTGCTTGCCCATCTCCTACTTCTCGCACCTCCTTGGGGTTGTGGTCAACAAGGCTCCCGCGCCCGCAGACTGGGCAGCCCACCTTCCTTGGCTTTCCTTACTCTGACTTCCGTCCTGCTCCTGGGCTTATCTGGCTCAGCAAGCCGCGCTTGTTGAACCTGTGCACGTGAGGAGAGCAACGAGGTGACAGCTTGACGCTCCGAGTTGACGTGGAGCACTCGTCGAACACTCATATCGTGTGCTCGTCGTCTTCTTGGTTCCTCTGAGTTGATTTCCCTACTTCTGTTTTGCTGTTGATACCTCTTCCCGCATTGTATCCCGTGATGGTAAGCCCATGAGGACTCATTTGCAATGGGGAGGGAGAAGAAAACATCGCTGGCGGCCGCGACCGCCGCCAAGACCGCGAAAGAGAGACATCAGAAAACGGCGAGGGACAACAGCGCCTGGACGGCGCCCGTCCGAACAGATCTGATTGCCCTCCCCGAAAAGAAGATCACTTCAAAGCACAAGTCTTACTTCCAGATTTTTGAGAACCACGACAAAAAGGAGAAGAAGCTCGAGTTCGAGGTACATGGCACCATGGCTATCCCCCTCGTCCTCAACAGGCAGCTCACGCGGCACAGGTTACCACGAATAAGACCCCTCCTCCTGGATTCGAATTCGTACCCATTGGGAACCCGGAGCTTACTAAAGCATGCAAGGACCTGTCACGGGAGCGAGACGCAATGATCTTCATCGTTAGTGTATGTCAACCCCAGCACCTTACTTACCCACTTGCAGGACCTGTCTTTTAACGGCCGAACACACCCAGACGGCAAAGGATGCCAACGCAAACAAGCTTGCACTTCAGATGAGCCGAAGCGGCCACCACATCAGGCGTACGATCGTCGAGGAGGCACGCGCATTGATTGGCGACGAGGATGTCTCGAGTCCTTCCAACTCAGGGGAGCCAGAGCCGATTCCTGACAGCCAGGAGGAGTACAATGCGCAAGCCGATGCTGCGCTCAGAGACCTTTTCCCACGCATACCGCATACGGATAGGCAGATGATCATCGAGCATGCTTTCAAGAAGGTCAGTGCGAGACGGCTCCCAACAGCAAGATTCGGTTGTAAACATATCATGGTTTTTAGGGCGGAACCTTCCAAGGACAGCCAGTTGTGGGCATGGTGGAAACATTGCCCCTCTCACGGCGTGTGCAACTCGCCGTGTTAGCCCATATTCGTCACAACCACACCCGATACGATCAACTTTTGAGGGAAGCTGGCTACCCAACCGCCAGAAAAGTCGTCGAGCAACATTGTCTAGACTTTCTCGTCAAGTGGCGAGGTGACGAAGAGACTGGGCGGGACCAATTTGATGAGATCTTGCGCGAGGTCATTGTTCTGTCCGACGACTCAGACGAGGACTCGGAAGACGACGAGTCCAGTGACGAGGACTTTGTGCGCATCCACGAAGCCTCGGGTTCCCAAGCTAAATTGGCTGCTCCTCCCAGACCTGGTAACTCCCCGCAGAGGCATACTTATGCGGCGCTGTCGAGGCCAATAAAGGTACTCTCACGCAAGCATCCGATGCCATCTACTGCTCAAGGCGGCTCATCCCAGCGAACAAAGCCGCAAGGTTCTAAGAAGACTAAGCGGGGCTTCAAGCGTTACGAGGCCGTTGCCAAGCGCTGGGAAGAGGCCGTAAATCGCAACAGACATGGGCAAAATGCTGGTGCGGTCAGAGATACTGCACCTATGGACAGGATGCCCAGCCAGGGCTCCAGGCGGCTTCCCTCCCTCGAGATCGTCTCGCCTGCGGCCAGGGCTGACTCTCCTCGGCACCCACACGTGACTTTGACTCCTTCACATTTCCAACATGAGGGATACAACAAAGGCCAACCATATCGCCCAGATGACCACCTCCCGGTTGCTAACTTCGTGTCCCAGCGGCACGCGCCTGTTGCCAGCTATGCTGATTCACACTCCGCTCCCCTGACCGGATCTCGCTCTGTCCCTCCGGAAGCAGTGATCGTTGGGAGGCGTATAACTCATGTTCCGGTCGGTTCTGATCGGCATTCTGACCCGGCTCCGCAAAGGGCCTACCACGAGGAGCTCAAGGACTATCTTGTTCCGTCTATCGAGCCTCCATCTCCCCACTCCGGCCCAGATGTGCCACTGTTTGTGCGTCAAGTCATTCGTGGGGCGCCCACAGACCCAGAGCAAGTGCCTGCTGGACGAAGTGTTCCTTTCTCACGCCCGCCGCTTTTGCAAAGCCATGCAGGAGACCTCAGGTATGACCAATCGCATCTTGGCACCGGCGGGTGGCTGAGACCAGCACTGTCATCGCACGGTGGCGAGCAGGTTGTGACGCAACGCGATTACTACCATGGATCGCAACCGAACTTGGCAATGTCGGCGTCTGAACCTGCAAGAAGGGTCTATCGAGTACGAGAACCCCTAGAGGACAATCCTCGCCCGCGCGAGTCTCCCGTTATTACCTCAACACGGATCATTCGCGTGCACAGAGAGGCCTCTCCTCCAGGGTCCTGGAAATCAGATCCGTCCCGGATGCGGGAGTTAAGCCCACCCAGGATGTCCCCGTACACTGCTCGCAACTTACCCCCGGTGACATATGAGAGCACTGAACCTCGTGGCGTGATATACAGAGAAGCCAGCGCTTCCCGGTTCGATGGATACGCCCAAGGGCCAGCCTCAAGCTCTGCGCAGCTACATCACCGCGAAGTCCCCCGTGCACCATCCCCAGGCTTCCGGCAAGGAAGCACATTCATCCGGCCAGATTCGTACGGTCCTGCTCGTCCAACAGGAACAGCGGTGCACCGGGATCACCCGTCTCGTCCGATGTTCCATGAGATGAACTCCACTCATGAAGATGTCGCGGGATATCATCACAGAGGGCGAGTTAACATGTCGGTTAGTTGGCGTCATTTTCACTAACAATACTTCGCAGTCCTGTATATCAGGAGGCACCACAACCAACTCAGCATGCCCGAACCGTATCATCGGACGTCAGGTACCTGTACGAGCAACCAGTTCGGAAACGAGATGTTGTCATGCTTCGCCAATGACACCAATACCACAACACATGGGGGTGACGCTTATGCCTATGCGCGCAGGTAGGGCGAGCCTCACAGTCGCATGTCGGGATTACCTCTGGCTTGGGTCTCAGGAAGAGGCAGTGTGCCACTGGTGAGGTAGTGTGGTCGAGCTCGAAAATAGTCGGCCATGTGTTTCATATGCATAGCATGGTGTTCTGGTTCAGCATCGGCATCGGCATTGCCCTTCGGGGGTGGCAAACATGTTATGGGTGGAATTTTGTGAGGGCACCACGCCTGGATCAGTAGTAAATGAATGGAATGCGAGGTCCACGTGACTTTTGAAGAGAGAAATCCACCAGCTAGCCATACATCGCAGCGTTGTCGGCGCCTCATGTGATGATGATCCCAGGTCGTTGTCTGTGGTGAAGAGGCTCAGCACAGACATGATGTTTGCATCATACAAAAAGTACTCTCGTCCTTGAAGTTGCACCATGACGTCGAGGGCATTCAACTTCAGGCCAAGGTACCGTCGCAGAGCCTCTCCGCGAAGCAAGCGGTGCCCGATTGCCAGGTTACATGCGGATTCTCGGGATCCCTGCGAGTCAGCTTCCAAGCTCACGGTCAAATGAGCTCGGCGGACGCTTAATCTACTGAGGCGAAAGGAGGCCAAGCCCTGGTGCGACGAGAATGCAGCCACGCAGGTCCGGTCCTCTGTTGGCGAAATTGTGTGTTGTGCCCTGAAGAACCCATCTATGAATATGAAGGAATCATGGGTATAACAACACGGCGAGCCCAATGGCGGGCGCGGGCATTGAGTGGGAGAAGACGAGAGCATTGGTCCATTCGTGCATCCGGGACGGTACCGGTACGTGGATCTTCCTTCCATCTGGTTACACGACCTAGGGAATACGGGTCTCAATCCGACCGTCTTCTGGCTCGACCCCCGCTGCGCAGAAATCACCGCAAGCCTGGCAAGCCTAGTTCTTGAACGCTGCCCCCTGATGACAGCCCTGTCTGCACTGCCGGAGCGCGCAGTTGCACTGGGACCCGGGCCCAGTCTTGGCTCCCGTGGGTTGTTGTCGTCGTCGTCGTCAGCAGCAGCAGGCAGCTGCCACCAGCTGCAGTGCCGGGCAAAAACAGGCTGGGAGCCACTTCTGACTCGGCCGAAGAAGCTTTGCGCTCAAGAGATCGGCGGTCATGGCCCCTTAATGGAGGGAAAGAAGCAAATGCTTCGCAGGGGGCTTGATTACTCGTGGCCAAGCAGCAAGGCTATAGTGTCCCAATGGTCGGGTTCGACAAAGACCACCCTCTGGTTCCAACAGGTCATGATCAACCTGCTGGTGCTGGGATGGCGGAGCCGCAAGCAGACGAGTCTCTCTCTCTCGCAGGTTGCTGCCGGCATAGGTGGTGAGGCTTCAGCTGGTGCGACAATTACTACCTAGGTATGTCAGTCAGTCACCTTCGCAGGTTGCGGCCCCCGTCGTGCCCCCTGAGAGGTGCCGATCTACATAATCTCGGCAGCCCACTTGGATTTTATTTGGAAGTGGATGGGTTCGGTGATGTCCCCCTGCGGCCAGGAAAGCACCGACGCTAATCTACAGGCGAGATTAAACGCTCGCAATTGTACGTTTCATTGACCTGTGCAGCACTTGTGCAGGTGTTTGGCCCAGCTCCGCACGCCCCTGTCCCGGGCATGCAAGGTACGGCCAGGCACATCAGCCCTCTGATTTGCCCGTCCCGCCAAACGCTCAGGGGCCCCCCGGCAGCGCCCCGGCAGCCCCCCGGCCCAGATTGGATGAACATTTGACGATGCCTCCTCGAGAGCCCAGAGCCCCCGTCCCCCGGTCTCCTTCTCATTTCCCCGACCCGCTCTATCTTGGGCGTTGCCGGTGGACGCTGCTGGTGTTGGTCCTGGCGAGCCTGGGCCTGGGCCGCTCTTCTTTGAGCCGCTTCCTCTTCTGCCGCCCGGGTCGATCACTGTTTTGTCTCTCTTTCCTGTTCCTCATCAGGATCCCACTCGTCTTCTCACCACCGACCCTGCCTTGGCGTCTAGCTTCACCGAGAGGACTTCGATGCTCGCAAGAAACTCATAGTCGTCGTCCCCGCCCTGACAAGCCTGCCAGCAGGTCGCACATTCGTTACATCCCGGTCCTCAGTCCTTTAGTCACTCTTTTTTTAACACATTCGTTCTTGTGTGTCTAGAACAGCCGCTCTTTTATCAAAAAGCCTAGACATTTGGAGTTTGCCAATTGCCTCGTTCCTTGTACTGCAAGCCAGCCAGCCAGCCCTTTTTCCACCTCGTACACAGACGCCCCTGCCGCGTTAACGACCTCGACGACAAAGCCTTAATTCCTGCAGCATCGATTGTCCTGTGCTTGTACTTTGGCCCTCCTCTCTTTGTGTCTGGACTTGGCAGACAACCAGTACCAAACGTGCCAGGCTTATCGAAACCGTTTGATCTGCAGACGGCGGTGGCTTAACTCGCAAAAATGGACGGGATGAACTACGCACACCACCTGGGACCCAGAGTACCCTTGCGGAGGAGTCTCCGCGTGCGGGCTGAGCAGGAGAAGGTGGGAAGGGCTTGGGCCGTCGTCCCTAGTCGTGTAGTTGGCCGCTCCTCAGGGTCAGAGGACTGCAGCTCCAGCACGACGTCAAACACCTGCGAGAAGCCCACCAACATGAACTTGCCTACCACCATCACCGTCGGTGTCTTGTGAGTCAATTCATTCCGCGGTGAATTCTGCAGCCATGGCATGCTGATAGTGATGAAGGGTCCCGATCGTGGTAGTGTTTGCATGTGTGCTCTTCTACTTCCACCGCAGAAACGTCAAGCGCCAAGCATTGGAGGATGCCAATGAGGCACACAAGTCATTGGACTTCGGCGTGGAGACGGGCAGTTCCAAGTCCAAGCGCAAGAGTGCTCTCGGCCTTGGTGGCGAGAAGTCGAAGAAGACGCGTGGTCTGTCGCTGGACATGAACCTGTCGAGCCCCTACCTGCTGCCTGAGCACGTCCAGGGCTCGCGAGAGTCGATGAACTCACTTGCCAAGACACTGCACCAACCCGACGACCCATACCGACCGATTGCTTCCTACACGAGCGAGACTGGCTCCATCCGTTCCTTGGAAAAGTCCGGCCGATACACCCCGTCCACGACAACAACCTCAACAAAGCGCGTGTCTCGCCAGTCCTACGCCTACCCGAAGTCTCCCGGCTACCCGCAGCCTACTCCTCTGCGGCAGAACTCATACCCCAAGTCACCTTCTCCTCTGACACCCAGTGCCTCGTCGTCGGTGACGGCTGTTGAGTCTCCAGCCTCTGAGTTCATGAAGGAACCGACCGTTCCGGAACATGAGCCTATGCCGCAGCACGATACACCTTCTCCCGCCCCCGTCATCCCGGAAATCCAGCAACCAGAACCAGTGGCACAGAGGGGAGCTCCCTCGCCGGTGAAGCAAATGAACATGCCAGACTTCTCGACCCACGCCAGCAAGGAATCGGTTGATGAGCTCGCGATAAGGTCGACCGCGAACAGCGGCATCGGCCTCGGTCTGCTGGGCGGTCCCCAAGCCTCCAAGTCAAACTCCCCTCTCGCTGAGGTCGCTGTCAATGCCGGCCCTGGTCACCAGAGCGTCAGTGCAGCAATCGAGTACACCGAGGACTACGTGGACTACCCCGTCCCACCGGCGATCGAGGAGCCGCAAGAGGAAGAGCGCGGACGTGGACGTGTCCGCGAGAGTGCTCTTGGCGTTCCCGCGAAGAACAACAATCGCCTGTCTATTGGATTCCGCCCTCTGCCGCCGGATGAGGTGATCGAGTCTGAGGACCCGGAGACGCGGGCCAACCGCATCCGATCCTTCTACAAGGAGTACTTCGAGGACAAGGACCCCAACAGAAAGACGCAGTATGCCGCGGGTGGTGCAAACCAACTGGGAGATGGTGCCTACTTCGACCCTGATTCTAACCAGTTCATCATGCCATACGCACAGCCTGTTGGCCGTCGTGCGATGACTCCTCCTCCGTCCGGATCTCGCTTCCCCGGACCTCGGGGTCCCGGACCTCGCGGCCCCGGGCCAATGGGTCCGGGATCGCCCGGCGGACCCAGAGGGCCATTCCGCGGTCGGCCTCACGCCGGTTCCATCAGCGGCATGAGCATGCCGCGTGCAGGCTCGGCCATGTCATTTGGACCCCGACCTGACTCCTCCGCATCCCACCGCGCGCCTCGCTCCGGCTCCGCCATGTCCGGCAAGCCCAGGAAGCCGATGCCGCCGCCCGCTGCCCTGAACACCCTGCCCACCCCGTCCAAGCTCACAGACGACCACTTCTCACTCATTAATGCCGCCGACTTCGCGCCTCCGGAGACCTTCAGCGATCGCGTGTCTGGAAGGTCCCAGAGCCCTCTGGGCGAGCGTCGGCCGTACGCACCCAAGGTTCCCGCCGCCTCACCACTCGTGAGCACGTTTGACGAGATGGCCGCTCTCCCTAGCCCGTAAGTACCGACAAACTCCCCTCCTCCCGGGGGGGTCCGCCGACGTGAGACGTACTAACCGTCCGTAAACAGTCACATGATGCGCAAGTCCGGCACATTTACTGCTCTTGACTTCGCACCGCCACGCAAGTTCAAGGACCCCGAGGCCATGAGCGACGCGGGGTCCATCAAGTCCAACCGCAGCGGCGTATCGCAAGCAGCTAGCTATGCCATGCGCACCGGTGCCGGACGTGTCAGCCGTCTGCCCGGAGACGTTATTTTCACCCAAGACGCAGCAATGGATTCACTGAAGCCGACGTGGAACATTGGTGGTGTAGACACGAAGAAGAGTCACCCTTGAGGGGCCAACCCCTTGTGGATGGTTGATTGTACATACTGCACAACCTAGACTCTCGAAGGGCTCGTATAAACTGCTTGACAACATAAGTAGGTGTTTTATGGCGCGGCGAAATGGCAGCAACTGGCGATATCAAAGCATGGGGCCAGGCCGTATAAACTGGCCCAGGTGCAACGGAGTTGATGATTTGGATTGATATTTTGTTCGATATCTTCTCGCAAGGGCTGCTTCCCTGACGACGCGACAATACCCTACAAACAACATAGTGGTTAATGTCTGCTGCTGCCCCAGGTGCCGCGGGTAGAAGGCGGGGCGCAGCCTGTCATGGCCCAAGCTGGCCTTTCCTGGCACGAACTGCATCTATAGAGGAGTGTACCTAGGGAAATTCCTGCGTTTTATATAATTCTTAACCATGGTAGAAAAGACTTCTGAAGAGATCTAGGTGTCTCTTCCACTCGTTCAACTTGTCCGTCCACCTTTGCCTTGATTTCCCGACGACCTCGGGCGAAAGTCACGGGATCGACTCAAGTCGTCAACAAAGGTGTTGACTACGTAGACTTCGTAGACTTCAACTGCCAATGCGATAAGCCCTCGGGCGATTTGGTCTCACTGGCTTGCAGTTCTCGGTCTTACCGAACTGCAAACAAAAGCCACGGCGGATCTGTGCGCGCCATCTCCAACACTGCATCACACGTTACCACGGGCTGACCAGACCAGCGCCCCAGTCGTCGAAACTCTGTTTCGCTTAGTGAGGCAGCCCGCCCGACTCCAACGAGGTTTCTCGGCCCCCTCTTGTACCACGCTAGCCATGTGTGCGCTTTGGGCGAGCGTTGGTGGTCGGGGACTTCAACGTCGTCGACGACATCCCCGCCCCCGGCCCCGCCCCCCATTCTGATAAAGGCTGGCTGCTTGCTGCATTGCATTGTCCACCGTCGCAAGATGGATTATTAACTCACGGGCATGGCCTTGTTGGGGGGGGGGGGAGTTGACCGGTTTACAATTCCCCTCCCCTTGGACCAAGTCGCCCATCCAACCCGCATCGGCGATCAACCTCTGGCCCTGATGAACCCTGGGGTTATGACGTGAGCTTGTGTGCGTGAGCCCCGGGGGATAGGGGAGCAGGGGGGGCTATAGACCCTCGGTGTTAATGGTTGTGACATTCTTGGAATAAAAGCGCCGACCCAGAAATTTCCTGGCCTTGCACCGCGGTATAATGATGATATGATGCAGAAACGTCATTCTTCTCTCCCCTGTTGATTCCTCGCCTTTTTTTTGGAGGGGGGGGTTTCCAGGTATGTATGTCATCAAGCTCGGCCCGTCAAGTGGACAGGGAAGTGCTGATGCAAAGCACCCTGATGGGGCATGTCTCCGTTGGCACCGGCTAGCCGAACTTTATGGTAAATGCTTGTGGGAAAATAGGCTCTCTGGCTCTGTGGAAATCGAGCCCCAGGCTGTTGAAATAAAGGACGTCGACGCTGGGATGATCGGTCCCTGGAATCGGTCCTGGGATCGGCTTCGGGTTGGATGGTCCGTCTGAGGGGCTGACTGCCTACCTAGTCAGCTAGTCTAGCAGGTAGACCTATCGACGGTAGGACAAGACGCAATGGCACTGTAGATACATAGTAAGGAACGAGTGAGAAACGCATGTTCTGTGCGTGATGTGCACGACGGCGTACCATAGCATGCCTGCATGCGTGATGGTGGTGACCAGCAACGCCGCCTGAGAGGCTGGACCGCCGTACGTCGTACGTTGGACCAGGGAACGCCCTGTATTGGCGCAGGATGGATTTGGTGCCGCTTCGTGGGCTCGGGCGTGGCTCACGACGCCGAAACACTATGTGGTCATCAAGTGGCATCGCTCATTGCTTGGGTGGCCGGCCCCATTGCCTCCAAACTATGCGTTGAGCCTGCGCTGCTGTAGCACCGCATGATGGTTATCATGCATTGCATAGAGAAGGGTCTCGGCCGGGGCTTAGGTGCTGTCTCTATAGGTTGGTGAATATGGCATTGAAATGTATCCATGGCCCTCCACCGCCCACGGTGGTCATGGCTAGTTTCACTATCGTATATACTGGATGAGGATCCCCATTGTCGATCCCGCCAGCCCGAAAGTCTATCATCCATATATCTATCAACGTGCAAAGGCCATAGACATAAACCTCGACCAGCCGCACCAGAGCAGCATCCGAGCATCCGATCGCGACAGCAACAGGAATCCACCAGAGATTGCCTAACAGCCCACGGGCCGTATCAATCCGGTAGTCTGGGAAGGACACCGTTCACTTTACACGGTAGACGAGTACACCGGGTTATCTGACGAATTCCAAGCGGTGGAGAAGAAGGAGAAACAAAAAGAGGGCCTCCGTGATTGATCGTCAGCAGAGCTCCGACTGACCTGCCAACCACGAGATTGGTCCCAGGACGCAAATAGCAACTCGAGACGCAATTGGCGAGCTTAAAGACAAGAACATCTTGGTGTCAGCTAGACGGAACGAGCCAACAGCCTGACCACGGTGGCGTGGCTAGGACGCAGCTCAGCACGGCCGGATTACGGCCGCACCAAGGACAAGGACACGGACACGGACACGGACACACGAACGAACTGGAAGCAGACGAGAGACGACGCACAAGGAGCGACGGGAAGAGCAGGATCGTCAGTCTGCAAGGCCAAGGCCACAGCAGCAAAAAGAGAGTAAATGTCAGCTCCACCTCTGCGAGATTGAGGAACAAGGCCTCCATCAACACATGAATCAGCAATCGGACCCTCAGCAATCTGGGCACCTTGTGGCCCTCCCGGTCCTGGCTGACGGACCGCAGAGCTAGTTCTTATTTGTGCAGCTCAGCTGTGCCTGACCTCGTCGTCGGTGCGAGTGAAACAACGGGCAGGAGATAGGCACCATCAGCATTTCTAATCCTCACGGCGGCGGCGGCAACGGCCACGACAAACAAGACCAACGAAAGAGATCTGCATCACAAACACGAAGGAGGGGAAAGGGCAACCCCCGTCCGTGGGTATTTTGGTTCGCTGCCGGTGCCGATCCGAAGAGCAACGGAGAGGGGGACCGAGACAGCCTCGGGCCAGTCGACTTGTGCTCTCCTGGCTCACCAGTCATTTCACAAGTGAGACGGAGCTACAGCAAAAGCCCATACTCATAGGGGCTGTGGGGAATCCGCCACTCAGAGAAGCTCGCTAGCACTCCCGATACGACACACGCTCTGCTCACTCACCAAGCCTGCCAGTCTGCCAGCTCACCTCTCTTTTGCACTCGCCGGCTCTGCTCCCTCGCCGCCAAGAGATCCAAACCCCAAAGGGGGGTGGGGGGGTGGCCCACTGACGCTGCGCCCACCGGCCACTTGCTTAGCTGCATCATCGCCTTCCCCTGCACCTGGTTCCCTGCCCTGCCCTGCCCTGCCCGTCCTGCCAGTTCTGCGCTGCCCTGCTCTTCTGGGGCCTGACCTCATCTTGGCTCCGCCGGTGTCCAACTTCCCAGACGTTCCAAAACGTAGCAGAGGCGTGCCGAAAGAGTCGTCTTCAAGCCACTTTCCACTCTCGCCAAAGCGTTACCTGACTGCCTGACTGACTGACCGTCGACCCTTCACCCGTCACTCACTTCGGACAAATTTGGGAGATTTGGCGTCGGGCATCTTCGCACCTGCTCCGCCCAGACACAAAAAAAAAAGGAAGAGAGAGCAAGACAAGAGAGGCTTCGCCGGGGCGACCAAACAAGCAACATCCTTCTCCGACCCCCAACATTCATTCATTCACCAAGTCCCTCGCCCGCAATTGGAGATTGCCACGCTCTTCGGCACACCACACCAATCCAAAGCCACCAAGCACCATCCCCAAGCCAGGCAAGCCCGCCGACCTGCTTAGCCGGCCCAACAGAGGAGGAGCACGCTTGTCTGTCTTGTCTCGCCTACTCGGCACTACTACCATTATTACATTACCACCACGCCCTCTAATAACCCCATCCAATTCCTCGTGTTCCCCTGGTCCTGGAGATTCCTTCCATTCCTCCCCGCTCTCGATTGCGTCCCAGGATACACAGCAGATTGCTTTCCAACAAGATAGTCGCGTCGTCAACCTTTGGGCCTTTCGATCAAAGCATTCCAGCGCCGAGACCCGCGTCCCACCACCTCCGAGCCAACAGGACAGGCAAGGCACAAGCTCTGGACCTGGACCGTCAATCTCCGCCCCTGCAGGCTGTCTCCTTGGGGTTTCTGGGGTTGGGGCGTCTATCTCGTCTCCTCAGCCGCCCAGCCAAAATCGACTGGCTCTCCGACCATCTTGCGTGGCCGGCCATTGTTTGACGCCCAACTCTCCCGTCCCGCCACATCCAGCAGTTTTCTTTTTTTGCGGCGTCAACCCGCCCCCCTTTCTGCTGCACATCCACCACGGCGAGACGCACTGCAAACTATCGCACGTCCACCACGAGTCCCCAGCTGCCTCCGGCTCCACGTCTCACCAGGGACCCTGCATCAGTCCCGTCGACTCGCTGCAGTCGACTCTTGTGACGAACTCATTCAATCAGGTACGCTCGCTGATCGACCCTGTCAATGCGCTGTCACTCGCTCTCCTCTGCCTCGCCTCTGCACCCTTCGCGCTTCACCAGAAGCATCCTGTATCATCGCCACGCGCCTGCTTGCTGTTTAACACTGTTTTGTCTGTCGATCTGCGACGTCTCGTTACCTTATCTGCGCTTGCCTCACCTTCCCTTCTCTATTTGCCCTCGCGCGGTCAATCCCCAAGATGTCTCGTGAATTCTTTTGCCGCGAAGCATCGCTAACATGGCTCCTACTTCTAGGCCTGCGTCTAGCCAGTTGACGTTCAAGCCGTTATTAATCATGTCGGCGAGCAATACCAATGCCACTGCCACCTCCCTAAGTACGGGTGATACTGTTGCGACAGTTTCCTCGGCTGCTGCGTCGGCGACGCCGGAACCGTCCACGGCGTCGGAACCGTCCACGACGCCGACCAGCACGCTGGCTGACACGCTGACAAGTAGTACTCCTGCTGACACTACATCCACCTCCATAGCTCCGGAGACTACCGCCAGTACTGCGGAGACGGCAACAACCTCAACTTCAGAAGCGCCGCCTACTACTCTCACTACAGCAACAACTACCTCGCAGCCTTCAACAACAGCCCCAACAACAACGGCAGAGCCTATAACCATCACAAGTGCTGAAACCACGCCAACCACTACCTCGACGTCTTCAGAGGAGAGCACTTCTTCGACATCTACAAGCACAACCCCGACACCGACAACAGAGACATCACTCTCCTCTTCTGTCGTAGTCTCAAACGGGATTACGAGTACTCAGGTCATCACGAGGACTGTCGTCAGCACACCGACATCGAACAATGCGGACTCGGCATCTGAGACGAGTGCCGGAGCGATACAGAGCAGCGAGTCCAACTCGAGCAGCGGCATAGGACAAGGCGGGACCATTGCCGTTGCCGTGGTTGTCCCTATCGTTGCCGTCGCAATTCTGGTCGCCCTCGGCCTGTGGCTGTGGAGGAAGCGCAAGGCACGCAAGGAGGCAGCGGAAGAGCGACGGAAGGAGGTCGAGGACTACACCTACAACCCGAACGCGGACCCCACGATACCTGGCTCCGGCAGTGGTGGCGGCTATGAAATGAAAGAGGACTCCTCGTCGGGATACCGTGGATGGGGATCGACGACTCTAGGCGGCTCCACAGGCCGCAAGGCATCGACAACAATGTCCGGCGGCATGGTTTCGGACACTCCGTACTCGGACCAGCCCTATTCCGACGGTGCTTCACCGACGCGGGCGACGCACCCTGGCGAGCCGCTGATGTCAGACGGGCACCACTCTCCCGAAGGCGAAATACTCGGTGCTATGGGCCCGTCCACGGCTAATAATCGGGGGGGCAATGTTCGGCGAGGACCGTCCAACGCGTCCTCGTCCTACAGTGCCGGCGCGCCCTCTGACGGGTCCGGTGAGATCGGCCAGGCCTATGGGGGAGACCAGTACTATGCACAATACGATCCTTACACCGAGAACGGTGCGTACAACAGCCCGCCTGGTGGTCAACCTGTTATTAGGGATAACCCAGCACGACGAAACACGCGCATCGAGAACCCCTCGCACTTCCCGCAAAACCAGAGTGCCGGCATCTCACAGAACTTCTGATGCTCTCCAAAGCGCTATTTTCTGCACCGGTTTTTTACTGCGCGTGAGCCGTGCGTCGGAGAAGGTTTCACAACCACCAGGCATAAGCTCTTACGATAGATACCCTTCTTTCACCTTACCTCTGGACGTGTCTACCCACAATACTGGCTTTAATCCCATCCTTCGGCGTTCGGACAAAATATCATCATCACTCTTCGACGGCGTTCTCTGGTGTCCTGCGGCAAAAACTCATTCTTTTTTTTAACTTTGTTTCTCTGTTTGTATGCTATCATACATAATGATCGAGCTCGACAGACCTCGTACAGCACAGTACACACATCCGAATCGGACCACGCACACACTCATGTCCAGTTGCATGCTTGGGAAGAATAATACTGACGATCCGGACCACGGGCTTCACGGGCTTTCGGAAACATGAGCGGGGTGACTCGGGAGGCAGGAGGATCTCTGCAGCGAGTTGGGGGAGGGCGCTACCGACAGCAGGTTGGTAGAAGTGAACTTTTGGTGGTCTCGAGAGATCTGGATTCACTCGCATGGTGCTCTTACAGGTCTCGAAGAGAAGGAACAGCCAAAGATGTTGTACAATATGGGATCACGAATCGTGTTTTGAAGGAAATGGTTGTACATATCTACGTGCTTAGCTGTTGATGCCCTACTAGAACAAATAGGCGATTTTGGGGGCGGGGTTCCCAAGCCATTCCGACGCACAGTATGGTTGGTGTTCAGCTGGCCAAGAGGTTAGTGAAATATATAGTGGTTTTGTCGTCTACCTCACGCAGAATCGCACCAGGGAGAACGGAGGCGACACCGGTACACCAAGCGTACCATAGCGATTCAAGACAATATTCGCCCCATCAACATTCGCACACTCAGGTGCTGTGGGCATGCGTGATATGGTGGTGTGGTAGTGTCATAGTTATGATGGGCGATGTGCCGGCGCACACTTTGTTGCGGTGGCTGCCCATCTGCTGTTTCTATGTGTTTGGGTGTGGATCGTCCATCGCATGCCACCTGACAAAGAGAGGCGTTCAACATCCATGTTTCTTTCTATGCGAGGGCAGGCCCGCGGCGCTCATCATGGTGGATTTGAATAATGGTATCATACTCCCAAATCGCTTAACTAAGGAAGGGCTTATAAGGGAGTGTCTGCTGATGGATCTCTTTTCTGGGGACCAGATGATTGCTCTGATCGTCGAATTGCATCGTCAAAATATCCGAACGGCAGGACGACATGAAGCTGTTTTATTCATTCGGCATACATGGTCATGGCTATTGCGACGGCATGAATATCCAGCCCCCGCATCTCCAGAATCCCCACCTCCGAAGCCTCTGTTCCCTGGTCTACCCAGTTCTTCACCAGCTGGGCTGACCCTTTCAAACGGGCTGGCCCAACAGAGAGGCGGCGGCCGTCCCTGATGCACCCACGCGAGCAAGCAGTGACGCGCACATACACACAGCACCTTCCTTCACAGCCTCGGCCTCGCGGCACCGGCCCTCCCAAGCCTGTGGCCCATGCCCTCGCTCAGCTCGACCCGCCGCCACCAGAAGCAGCACCTGTCGACCTCGCCCTCGGTCAGCCTCACCACGGTGGCGGGCACGCCGGGGGTGCCCCTCCCGGCGCTGCCCATGCGCTCGTCGTTGCCCAGCCCGAACATCATGACCCGGCCGAAGCCCTCCCCGCCCCCTCCGGACCGGTCCTTGCGCCGCAGCCGGCCCGGGGCGAGGGCCGTGTCGCCCACGAGGGGGCTGCTGAAGCGCGGCCAGAAGGGCGTCGGGGCCGAGGCGGCGCCAGGGTGTGGCCCCGCGTCGATGTGCGCCGGGTTCGGGTCCCCCGTGGTGATGAAGCGCGTCCAGGCCCCGTGCATGGCGTCCGCCGTCCTCACGAGGCCCGGGAACTCGCCGATCGCGGCCATGTCGTGGGCTACCAGGGCGGCCTCGTCGGCGTGGTTGGCCTTGCCGCCGAAGTCCGGGCGCGAGAGGGCCGCAAAGTGGTACTGGTTCCACCTGGTCAGCTTTTCTCAGATTCTCCCCTTCCTTGGCAAGACATGGTGAGAGAGTGGGGGTGGGCGCGCGATATGCCTCGTTGTCTAGAGCTCACTCGAACAAGAACGTCAGAGGCGAGGGCGCGGTGGCCGTTACTCACAATCCAAACTGGATAGTCATCCTCCTCGCCGCCGCCGCTCTCGTCATGGTTGCTGTGGAAGTGACCAGTCTGGAGGACGGGGCATATATATGCGTAATCTGAGTAAGCAGCCGCATACCGCGCCCACTGGCGGCCGAAGCCGGGCGGCACGGTCGCGTACGGGCTCGAGGGGTCCGTGACGGGGTCCGGGTACAGCCTGGCCAGCGCGGCGAGGTCGGCGCCGCTCAGTCCGGGAATCATGGTCGTGAACTTGCCGAGGAGCTCGTCCCCCGCGTCAACGGCTGGGGACGCGAACACGGTGCCCTCGTTGGTGTTGAAACCCGCCAGCACGGGGACCTTGAGGTGGCTGCCGCGGCGGAAGTGACTGATGGGGAGGTCCCGGATGACGCCGCCGTTGGGGCTGTCGCTGCCGCCCCGCGACGGGAGGGTCTCGATGACGGGTTGGAAGGGCCAGCGGATCGGGTCTTGGTACCGCGAGAAGACGGTGCTGGAGGCGAAGAGGATTGTTTCCAACGGCAGCGAGCGCAGTATGGGGAAGATCTGGTCCGCTGGCGTCTGGCTGGGCTCTATCCCTGCCGCGACGAGGAACTCCTGGAACTGCTGCTCTGTCCGTGGGTGAGAGGATGACAGCGTTGCGCGGGCGGTAGCCCCTCCGGACTCCATTATCGCGCGGTGGAAGGGGGCACATTCAGTCGTGTATGACTGTAGGTGGTAGCCGATCTGGAGCCGCGTTAGCCTGTGTGGCAGCGATATTGGCGAGAGGATGTGACTGTGACGTGCGCCCCCTCCGCTGTGGTGAACAGCTGTGAAAGTATACAAGAGGACTTCTGTACGACCATCACCAAGCCTCTGAGCCCGGGCCGCGCAAGACTCACCGAATGCGCCCCAGCACTCATCCCCATAAGCGTGACGCGGGACTCATCGCCGCCAAACTGCCCAATGTTCTGCCTCACCCACTCGAACAGCAGCCTTTGGTCCCTCAGCCCCAGGTTCAGCGCGCCCTCGCGCTCTGCCGTGGTCGAGCTCGGGAACCCCAGCGCCCCTGGTACACGTTAACTACCTGCCACAGTCCCCAGATTGATGAATTTTAGAACAATCCCAAGACATGAGGATGGCGGACGTCTAGGAAGACAAGAGTGGTACTGACCGACGCGGTAGTTGAAGTTGACGCCGACGATCGGGGTGTCCGACCAGCCCACGAAGCTGCTCATATCACGCTCCGTGCCCAGGCCCCCGTTGAACGCCCCGCCGTGCACGTAGATAACGACGGGCATCCTGGGCCCGGCCGCCCCGCCGTGGGACGCCGACTCGGCCGGGCGGTACACGTTGAGGTTGAGGCAGTCCTCCCCGTCCAGCAACCCCGGGATCCGCGCCGCGGTGCCGGGGCAGACGGGCCCGAAGGCGCTGGCGTCGTGGGGGGTCGACGCGGACGCCGCGGACAGGGCCAGCGGGAAGGGGGGCCGGAACCGGTTGGCGCCCGCCGTCGTCTGCGCGTAGGGGATCCCGCGCCAGGCCTCGACGGCGCGCGGGACCGCGAGGCTGGCGGGGAGCAGCACGCCCGTGTAGCGGCCCTGGGCGAGGTGGACGGTGGCCGAAGGCCCCGTGTGAGGCGTCGGCGTGCGGGGCCTGGGCCGGAGCGGGTTGCGGTTTTCCGCCGCCGCCCCGGGTTGCCGCTGCTTCTCCTTGTCCTCCTCCTGCCTGGCCATGTCCGGTTCCTGGTCGCCGGGCATGTCACGGCCCCGGATGATGAGGCAGTCCGGGCCGGCCGCGCCTCCTTTGCTACTTTGGGAGCGATTTTGCGAGGGCCAGTATTGCCCGCGCCTACAAGTCCGTGGGATCCAGGTCGAGGAGAGCGGGTTAGGGCGATGCCGGATGAATGCGACAAGACCAAGGAGTGCTAGGCCAAAGATGAGGGCCAGTGTCGGTATATGGACGTGGTGCGTTGCTAGAAGTAGCTGCCGAAGCTTGGCGTGCATTATTGCCTCCCTGCACTCGCCATGCACGTTTCCCCCGTGCCCAAGCCCGAGTTGCCCATGGAGCGAAGTCTCAATGGTCGAGCTGGGCGCCATTGAGATCTGAGCAGTCAGTAGTTACCTACAATCTGGTTGTCGGAGGATCGCGTGTTCAAGACGCGAGGAAGGTCAGGAATCCTGGCCCTTTTGTCCCCATCCTCGGTATTTTGACAACCAGACAACTAACCCCTGGTCTGGGAGCAAGTAATACGGGCACATTGTTCTTCCTTTCTTACGGCACCACATCTCACGCGTGCAAGGCCTGTCTGAGCACCATGTTAGGCTCTCATCATGGTTATCTATCCTACAGCATACCTTCATTCTGCGCCTACACAGCATCGTGCCCGACTTCACTCTAATGCCAACGTAGTCTTCCCCGAATCCCGCCCCAAAAAAAACAAAGACGCATACACATACATAATACTCGAGTCCCTCGCGGCATTCAATCCATGGTGGCCAAATGATGGAACTCGTCCGAGTCTCATAACCTCGTAATGATGATTACCGGGATCCTTCGCTCCTCTCAGCCAGAGTGTGCCTCGAAACCCAGAGGAAGCATGGCACAAACCATGCAAAAACACCATGTAGGAGTCCTGAGACTGGTGACGCAGCACCGGCAGAAACAATACAGAGAACCAAACGTCAAATCGTCATATCATCAACTCGTCAACCACTCATCCCATACGAATCCTCGTCGTAACGCCTCGCAGCTCCCTGTGCGCCGGGACCTGGGGCGGCTCGTCATCGTCATCTCCCGATGTCACAGGTGTCGCGGGCCCGACCTCCTAGTCATGGCCTGCTCCAGAAGCAGGTGACGACTGCTGCTGCTTCAGGCGCCTGCTCGCGGCCAGCATGCGACTCTGCTCGGCATACTTCTGCCGCGCCAACTGGACTGCCTGCTGGCGCTCCCGCTTCTCCCGCTCCTTGTCCTGGCCGTACGAATTGTCCCGCGTGTAGATCACCCTTCCGCGGGCTTTCTGCTCCTGGATCTCCTCGTTGGACACCTGGCTACGCTTGCCGGCCGACACGATACTAGCGTTGGACGAGGACGTTGCGCGAGCGCTGAAGTGGGATGATCCGACGCTCGAGGTGCGTCCACGGTTCGTCTGCGCTGTGGACGCGGACGCATTGCTAACGGTCCGAGCGACAGAGGGTGTCATCGTAACCGACTGGCGTTTGCCTACCCCTGACCTGGTCGAGGCGCCCGGTGGGGATATCGTGTTCTGCTGGTCCGATGATCCTCCCTGGGACTCGCGCTGACGGCTGGTAAAAGTCGAGCGTACAGTCGCAGAGCTGCCCACACCGCTAGGTGGTGGCCGAGCCTTGAATTGGCGCCGTTGGCGTGCCTCTTCCTCTTCCGCCTTGAGCTTCGCTGCAAGCCGCTCCTTCTTCATCCGTGAAACCGACTCGCCCGGCAGCTCGAAATTAGGGACCGTCGGAGGCTTGCTGGACCTCACAGAGCGTACCCGCCGGGGTGGAGGGCTAGTCTCGGCGAGCTTTTGAGGGTCGGCCTGCAGCGACAACCGGGCTGCCTTCTTCTCCTTGAGCTCCCTGGCGACCCTTTCACCAGGGAGCTCAAAGTCGGGGATCGTGGGTGGCTTGCTAGACCGGAAAGAAGGCGGCCGGTTAGGCGCAACCTTGTCATCTGTGAGCTTCAGCGAGTCAAGCTGCATGGAAAGCCTCGTTGCCTTCTTCTCCTTGAGCTCCCTCGCGACCCTTTCGCCTGGTAGCTCAAAGGTAGGAATAGTCGATGCCTTGACGGCCCGCTGCAAGGGCTTCGGTGGAGCCAGACTGGCTGGTCGAGCAACTTTCCTGGTGGTAGTCGTGAGATTTGGCTTCTTCTCAAGTTCTGTGTTGGCCTTCGGAGGTGAGGATTTGTGCGTCCAGTTGCGCGGCGAAGACCCACTTGGCTCCATTCGCGCAGGGCTGGCCGTGTTCTTTGCAGCCTTGCCGTTGGGCGTCGTCGTCTTCGATGTAGTCTTGGGAGAAGGTGAGTACTGTGCAGTCTGATCCCCGGCTTTCTTTCCTCCAGGGTTCGAGATCTGGGCCACGCGAGTAGCTGCTGCTACGGCCTCGAATTCTTCTTCGAGCTGGTCGATTTCTTCAAAGGAATCCTCGATCGTGCTCATGGGTGCTGTCATAAGCCGCCGGGGCGGTTCGATGGTCAAGGTATTGTCACTATCTTCTGACGCATCCGCAGTGGTGGACCAATGCGCACTCTGAGGCGTGGAATTGATGAAACCGTGCCCGCTGGCCGTCGCGCTTGCCGGGCTGCTCATGAGTTGAGTAGTTGCCATTGAAAGCCCGTAATCTCTCCGCCCGAGGACACGGAATCGGTGTGAGGTAATATTGCTGTCGGTGGTCCTAGTCTCGTCCGGTGTCAAGTTGATGGGCGTTGCCAAGAGCAGGTACTCGTCCTCAGGATCGCCGGGAAGTTGTTCCTCGCTCCCGTCTGTCTTGGTGCAGGTGAGCAGGTTACAACCAAAGTGGCGCCTGTCACTCTGGCTGGAGAAATTCAGTTGCCCGTCCGATGAGTGGTTGGGCTGATCAGTTGAGCAGACTGAAGCTGGCAGGGACAGAACCCATTGAAATTGCTTCTTCCTGTGCTTCTCGAAGATGTCCTCTTGGGGATTCAGATCTCTGGCCGCCTTGACTAAGTCGTGGTCACCAAAGGAATAATCTAAGTTCGAAACTATATTAGCCAGTGACCCGGGTTTAGAAAGGGTTGGTCTGGTACGACGAACTGTTATAAGCCGAGAGGCTGTCGACTGACTCGGCAAGGACCTCCGGGGCAGTGAAGGTCTCTGGCGAGAGTTGGGGACGGTGTCGCTGACCGCGGAGGTTTTTGTCACCGAGACCAAAAAGAATATCCTGGGAGCGGAGGGTCCACTGGAGGCGCTTGGTGGAGGCGTTGGCCGATGCTTTGCTTTGCTGTGCTTCCGGGTCGGTGTTCTCCTTGTCGGAGGGATCGAGGACGTCTTGATCCCAATGGACAGTGTTCCGGGCTGATTTGCTTGATCTGGCCGGGCTGAGAGAGGCGTGGGCTGGGCTTGAGGCACAGTTGCAGTTGCAGTTGGCAGTGGTTGTGGATGGAGAGACGGCGAGGTCTGTGCCACCTGCGGGCGAGACAGCCGTGAGGGCCATCTAGTAATAAATCCCCGTCGGGGGAGGGTCTGAATCGTCTGATGGATCCTAAGGCGAGACGGGCGAGACAGGGGTCCGCCCTATCTGGAAAGCCCCAGAAGCAGAAGCGAGACAGAGTCGTGCCGCGAGCACAGACAAGGGTCGAGCTAACGCAGCGCAATCTCGGTGCATGAACAAAAACACTGCGGGCAGAACTGGGATGAAAACGTGGCAGCCCGCGCCGGTCAGGATTGGGCTTGCTGACAGAGGCGGTGCACGGCGGTGCAGAAGTGCATTCTTGATGTTTCTTGATGATGGATGCTGCTGGTCCCAAAAAGGCTGACATGCAAAAGTACAAGAGTTAAAAGTGGTGGGCGAAGGTCTGAGAACGAAGACGAGGACGGGGCTTGGCGACAGGAGAAGGGCGGATGAGCGCGCAGGGAAAGTAAACAAAGCTAGTAGCAGAGATAGTAGAGGAGCAACCCCCAGCGCGTGGATGGTGCAGGGGCGATGGCAACGATCTGAGGTTGGCCGCTCTTGCATGTGTAACCCTCCATTCTCCAATCCACACCCACTGTAGTACTGTATCCTGTGTATCTATTATAGATCTGCACGCGCACCTGAGAAGAAACTTTGGATGGCGGGAACCATATCTGTAAAGCCTTCATGGCGGCAGGATTCCCTGTCTCGTTCTCGTTGGTCTCGTATCTATAGGACGGCTGCTTCGTACAGTCCCCAAGTACACTGACTACTGGAATGCAGGCGTACGTAGTAGCTGCCGTCGGGATCTCCTTCTTCAGTCCGGGTCTCAGTCTCGTCGGCTGGTGCATACCACGATTGAATTCCGGGCGCAACCTGCAGGTGCGGGTCTGGGCTCAGATGATTGCATATGGCTGCCTGTTGTCCTGACAATTTACCAAAAAGCCCTGGAATGTGCTTCGGAGGAGCAGGAGAGGCTGCAATTGACATGCGTGTGTCAGTCCCCGCAGCCGAATCCTTCACTACAATACTTCAACCACCCATCATCCTTCGGCTTGGACGGCACGGTCTGTCACCACCAAGAGGTTAGACCTCCTTGGAGGATGGTTCGCACGAGGCCGGCCAGGCCTCAAGCTGGGCACTCCAGCATGAACCTGACTCTCTGAGTGTGCCGCCGCGGGGTCTGAAACCGATCTAGTCTTGGGTGGCGACAACCGTCGGTATTGTTCAGCCTAGTGATTTGAGAGCACTGCGCTGGAGCAAAACTCTAACACGAGGACGGATGCTCGAGTCTCAAAAAAAAATATGGGGATCTGGTCGCTCAATCTGAGCCCTGGCCTCACTCGTGTGCTTCCTCAGCAGCCTCGGCTTGGGCCTGCAGTGCGGGCGCATGCTCAGTTGGAATGCGAACCAGAGTCTGTGGAAGAGCTGCCGCTGCTTCTGCATCATTCTGCGGCTTTGGCAGTTTGGCTGTCATAAGGTTGACGATTAGCCAACTCTCCCGGGTGTGCTGCTACCGCAGGGCGTAGGGCGCAGGGCGGTGGGGGGGGGGGGGGGGAACGGGAACAACTTGCAAGAGGCCATGTTGATCGCGCGCAAGACGTTGTGCCAGTTGCCCATGACAAGTGCGATAGCTGTTTGTGATCTCGGTCAGACCTGTAGGCTGCACTTTGCAGGCTGCAGGGGCATAGCATACCTTCGGTGCCGTCAGATAACGTGCCCAGCTTCTGTTCCAACGCCTCCATCTGTGACGCGACGACAGCACTCAGGTCGCGTAATTCCCGGAGATTCTCGAGCTCGGCCTTCTTCTCGTTGACGCGTGCCACCAACGCAGGAGGCTGTCCTGCAGACGCGGCCGAGCCAGCCATGGATGGCTGACGGATGTGCGGGAAAGACATTGCGGTTGTGTGCTTCGCGGTGAACACGTTTGTTACGGAGCCGGCGGTGGATGCAGGACGGCCACGAGATGCCGACAGGTTCAATCCTACCGATGCACAGAAAAGGCACAATCTGGCAGATCTGGATGGCTGGGTACGGGGACCCTGATCCTGGTCGGCGGCGCGATGATGGTTGGGTGTGGGGGGAGGGGCGGATTCCAGATGTCGTGTTGCTCGGCCAACGCTGGGGTGTCCATTTTGGTGCAGAAAAGCCAGCCCCCCAATAGTAGCACCCTTGGACAACCACTTTGCTTCCCTGCCCAGTCCAGCTACCTCCCTACATAGTACACCACCTCGACAGCAGAACACATCATTCCTATCCACTCGCTCTATCCTCCCAGTCGTTACTTATAGTCGCATTTATCCCGCCCTCCTACCCGTTCCCGCCAGGTGCAGCTAGCTATGAGAGATGGCAAGACTGAACGAAGTCCCAATGTCAACAGATAGCATGGAAACGCGTGAGTACCCGCTGCGTCCAATTCTATGCGGTCATCCTCGGTTGTGCTGACTTGCTGACCTGCGGGTCATGCGCAAAACAGTGAGGAAGAAATTCCTGCGGCAGAACCGAGACATCGCGAGAGTCAATTCGGCACAGTCACTGCGCATACGGTCGCTCGAGAGCGAGTGCGGCCGACTGCTCTCCGACAACCTCACACTGAACGGACGCATCCTGGAGCTTGAACGTGACCTCGAGGAGTGCAGGGAGGCACAAAGAATCGCCGACCATGCTTTTGACATCAAGGCCAAGATGGAGGCTCAGCTTGCGGAATGGGGCGCAATGCTCGGGGGGCTGGGTGTGGAGCGTGCTGCCAAGAGGCGCGCTCCTTCTTCTCCAGGTGGGAAAATTGTCGCAAGGCGGCGCACAAGCGCGATCCGTAGCCCTTTGGCGACGCAGAGGCCACGAGACTCGAGGACCAGCGCCGAGATGGCGGCTCTGCAGGAGGGGAGGCTCCCAGCTATCCAAGAAAACACAAGCTATTCGCGACGGACAATGAAGTATGCCAAGTCAGCATGGCAGAACGTTGGGACCTGCGCTGACACTCACATAGCCATAACGAGATACTATCAATCCGCACCGACATCGAAAGTTCGAACGAGTCGCCAGACCTTGGGCCACCACCTACCTCGCGCTTCGTAGAAGAGCCAGTCAAGGAACCAGTCAAGGTCGACAGCCCCAGCAAATCAGCTGGCGTCTTACAGCCTAGTCCCAAGCTCAAAATTGAAGCGCTCTTGCCATCCAGCTCCCCTTCGCGGCCTGATAGGGAACCAACGAAGCAGAGCAGCGTGGCCTCGGAGGCAAGCTCGCAGGATGGTCCAAGACCTAACAATTTAGCCCGCGCGCAGGCCCATCCTCCCGTTCCCGTCAAAGCCGGCTCTAAGAGAAAATTCGGCGACGAGAACGACGAGTTCCAAGTGTCCAGGGCATTCTCAACCACAGAGAAGGCCGGATCCAAGATTGCACAGGATAAACCACTCATCGTAAGAGACTTCAAGGACCGCCACACTGTGAAGGACCTGTCGAATGGGCTTGAGAAGAAGGTCCATACTACAGATCCCACCAAAACGCGGCCTCGGCAACCTCTGGCAGATAAGAGTAGGAACGACGGCGCAACTTCACCGAAGAAGCTGGTCAAACCAACAACAGGAGGGGACCTTGTGAAGCTCATGCCAGACCCATCGAGGGAGACCTCGCTGAAGGCCGCGCCATTGAAGAAAAAGAGGGTGGTTCCAATCAAGCTCCCACCATTGACAACAGCAGAACCGTCAGCGACGAAAGTGCCACTGGAACCAGAGACACCATCAGCAGACCCCGGTGTTGTCTTTCCGGACACCCCAGAAACCAAGTCCACAAGCGAGAAGCCCAGAGATACGCCTCCACCAGCCGACATCAGCTCTCAAGGAGAGACCTCTCGGCCTAGCAGGAGAGTGAGGGCGTCTGTCAGCTACGCGGAGCCGAATCTCAGAGACAAGATGCGCCGGCCAACAAAGGAAATGCTGGATGCAGTATCTGGAGAGGGAAAATACAGACGCACAAGCTCGGCGCACCATAGTATCTCGGCTTCCGCGTCGAAGTCCAAGGCCGAGGGTGAGCCCACGCGGTCAGTGGCGGTGAATCAGTTGGAAGCAGCAGAAGCCGCCATAGAGCACGAAGCAGCCCGACGTCCCCCAGCCACCAGTCCATTATTACAGAGAGATTCAACGAAAGAAGGACCACCGGCTAGTCAGGTGGGCCAGCCAGTGACCGAGCGGCGAAGGCGCCCGTCATCCAGGCAGAGTCAACTATTTGAGAAGCTCGAAAAGACAGAAGACGAACAGGACGAAGAGGGTGGTGCCGGGGAGAGTCGCGGGATTGACCCATACGAATTCCGAGATGATTCCACTGTGCTCGAGCCGCCCATGGAGATCCAACAGAAGGGCAAAGGCAACAAGGGAACACGGCGGTCAGCGGTGGCCAGAAACGTAGGCACCGACGACCAGTCGACGTTAGGAGGTGACGCGAAGAAGCCTTCCCGAAAACGGCAGTCAATGGCTGCGCCCAAGAAATCATCCATGCTCGACGATGGGCAGGATGCGGATTCTTCGTACGAGGCAAGCCTGGAGGCAGCGATGGACATCTCATCGTCGCTGACCCAGGACAAGGCGTCGAGGCGCCGGAGCATGATCTTGTAATATAATGAATTCTGGGACGGACAATCTTTGCGGGGGGAATTGCAAGCATGGCGTACCTGTTGATTCCGAGTGGCATTGAGCGGTGTTCTGAGATGTATGGATAGAATCAGGATACCAGCGTGGACTGTTTTGCAGCAAAAGGAAGCGCATATCATGCCGAGTTTTGGAACAAGGCATTATGAGTATCTAATGTGGAACTTGAAGAAATGAGAACCCCGCTTGTCGGACTGCTCCTCTGTCTCCCCTGCGGACCCTGGCCTGCGTGGCCGTTGATTCCCTGTAGTGAATCTTCTCAACGGTGCGCCAGCTTCACAATCGGCGCTGCCTGTCCGTCACAAAAGCTTGATGTTTTCCCGTGCAGGCCCGTGGCTCCCCTATGATGCTCCTGTCGGTTCTACCGGCTTTGTATACGTGACCTTCTCCACTGCAACGTTCTCGGCGCCATTCTCGTCCTTCCTCAGTTGGTACACATACAGCGTCAGTGATATGCCTTGGACCTAGGTGCAATCGTGTCAGCTCGACTTCCAACAGCGAATCAAGACCGGGAGGTAGCCCCGAGGCCGCATGCTGCCCTATGGCTAGCGCCGGGTGCCAAAAGGGAGGCGGGTGACAGAGGCGAGACCTACATCCATCAAGCAGAAGCTCGGCACGACCTCTTCCTCCTCGCCCTCACCGGTGCCCCAGCCGGTGGAGAAGGCACCCGTGGCGGAACCCGGGTTGACAAAGAACTTGTCCATGTATTCGAAGCACTCGAACTTGTGGGTGCCGCCCCAGCAGAGGACGTCGACGTCGAGCTTGTTGGCCTCGGCCAGCAGCAGGTCGGGCTCGCTCGAGACGAGGGTGAAACCCTCGAGGAAGCCGATGCGCAGGCCGCCGTGGGCGACCACCTGCGTCAGGGGCAGGGAGGTGGCCTCGACGTCGAAGCGGCCCTTGACAATCTTCAGGTCCGGCGAGATGGAGCGGAGGTACTCGTACGTCGGCTTGTCGGTCAGGTTGCCCAGGCAGAGGGACTGGGAGATCTTGCCCGGGGCGAGGAGCTTTTTGAACTGCACGGCGGGCTGTCAGCGTGCTGTACTGGTCGATCCGGAGAGACCTGGGCCAAGTGTGGTATCGTGAAGGCTGCGCGTGCGTGCCACGTTGGTAAGGTACCTTTGGGGGGATGTCGAGAGCTCGATCTGGGATGTGTAGGTCCCCTATCACTAGGATGAGGAAAGCCATTCTGCCGCTCAGTGTGGTATGGATCTCGGGAAGTATCAAGACGAGGAGTCGTGCCTCAATGGCTCGTCTCGCGTATGGGGCGGCTCGGCCAAGAGAGGGTCGAGCTTCAGCAGGAGGTAGACCGGGGCGCGGTTGCGCCAGGGATCTTGTAGAGACGCGGGATTCTCAATGCGACCTTCAGGGGTCTCTCTGCATGCTCGGTCGTCTTCGGTGGGTCTCGGATCGTCTGGGGGAGGGGCTGGGCGCGGTTCGTGCCGGCAGTTGTGGTTGTTTTGGAGCTTGAATTGTTGTAGAGTTGCCTCGTGGCTGACGAGCGTGATGCACTCACTCACTCACTGGCTGGCGTAAACTTGGGCGTTGGATCCCTGTCTGTCCCTCTCCGCTGCTGGGGTAGCTCCGACCCCAACTGCCTGCCCACAAAGTCAAATGCGCGCTGGACAATTGCAGTTGCAGCCTCCCGAAGGCCGGGGCAAACCCGGGACTTGGCAGCCGAGTGGTCAAAGTAAGGCCATTTGTCGGCGTCTGTCGCAGCTCGGCAGCTCCGTACACAGTACACAAACCGAGTGCCCTATTTATTAGTCAAGTGTCGTTGAAATCGATTGATGCCCCTCCCCCCTGGCCGTCCAGCACGCTTCTCGCTTTGAAACAGATATATCTGTAGTGGAGTGGACAGGACAGGACAGGACAGGACAGAAGTCCAGAAAACGGGAGGCTCGTGCTCCACCACTTGTCTCTGTGGTCCTGTTGTTTCCGGTCAATTACTTGCTGTTTGTCCCGTACTGTTGCGTGGGCGGCGCACCGATCACCGATTGGGGTACCGGCACCAGAACGTCTCCAAGACACCCAATGTACCGGTCTCGGCCCCTATCACTCATAGCCATGATACCCCGCGGCAGCTCCGCAAGCCGACGCCTCTCCCTCACGGCGAATCACCTGCTCGCGGCAGCACCATCCACACCCTCATCTTCTTCTCCTTCACCATCGCCGGCCCAAGGAGGACTGCAAGGACAACGACGCCTCTTGACTACGAACACAACAGCAGCAGCACAGGATCCCGCAACCATGTCTTCTCAGCCACAACACTCCACCCTGCTCATTCCGGGGCCCATTGAGTTTGACGATGCTGTTCTGCAGTCTATGAGTCACTATAGGTAAGACAAAAGATGCCCCATTGTACTTCGTCACGGCGCGGTATCAAGACATGGGCACACACCAATGGCTTTGCGAAAGCATTCCGAACGCTGCCCATGAGGGGCTCCTGAAGCCGAGATGACAGCGGGGTTCGGCTTTGCTGGTGCTGGTGCTGGGAACCCATGGGCCTATCCCCCTCCTTCGGGATTGTGGTGTGGCCCTGTCTGCTGTATCTTGCACCCGCCGCCGTGCAGGTGAACTTGGAAGAGACAGGGCGTTAACCACTTGTCATAACGTAGCGAGAGCCACGTCGGCCCCGGCTTTGTCTCTACGTTTGGTGATACCTTATCCATGCTGCGCCAGCTGTTCCAAACCACGGACCCTTCCTCGCAGCCATTCGTCATCTCGGGCTCCGGGACCCTGGGCTGGGACCTTGTCGCCGCCAACCTTGTCGAGCCCGGCGAGAATGTGCTGGTATTGACCACCGGCTACTTTGGCGACAGCTTTGCGGACTGCTTCAAGGTCTACGGCGCCAACGTGGACCAGCTTAAGCCTGCCGTCGGCTCAAGGCCGCAGTTGCCCGAGATAGAGGCAGCTCTGAAATCCAAAAAGTACAAGGTCATCTCCGTCACCCATGTGGACACCTCGACCGGAGTGTTGAGCACGCTACCGGAGCTCTCGGAGCTCGTCCACAGGGTATCACCCGAGACCCTGTTGATCGTCGACGGTGTCTGCTCCGTCGCCGGCGAGGAGATTGACTTCGACAAGTGGAAGCTTGACGGGGTCATTACCGCCAGCCAAAAAGCCATCGGCTGCCCGGCCGGGTTGTCCATCTCCATGTTCAGCGGCCGGGCTATGAAAGCGTTTGAGGAGCGCAAGGCACCGATTGGTGCATATTTCGCGTCTATGAAGAACTGGACCCCTAGTACGTTTACCCTTATTCCGGAGTCGCGAGGCGGTGGAGCAATGACTGACTTTGTTGCAGTTATGAGGAATTACGAGGCCAAGAAGCCCTCTTATTTCGCCACTCCCTCTCCACAGTTGATCCACGCCCTTAACACGGCACTCAAACAGATTTTGTCTGCTGGGCCATTGTCGGCGCGCTTTGCAAAGCACGCCGAGGTCTCCGACAGGATCAAGAAGGCCGTCGAGGCCCTCGGTCTAAAACAGGTTGCGCCCAAGCCTGAGGATCGATCCCACTGCATGACGGCGATTTACCTGCCAGACAATGTCAAGGCTGCAGAGATCCTGCCTGCACTGGCCAAGAGGAATGTCGTTTTTGCTGGCGGCATCCACAAGGAGATTGCACCCAAGTACATCCGTTTCGGACACATGGGCGTCTCTGTGACGGATGAGAAGCGAGGCGATATCGACCGTGCCCTCAAGGCGTTGGAAGATGGCCTGACCGAGTGTGGATTTCAGAAGGCGTGAGGCTCCATCTCGATATTTCAGCTCAGCCGCTGCGCGAGGCAGGAGGGTTATAAGAGCTGGCAGGTAAAACTCGGAGCCTCACGGGGTCACAAAAAGAAAAGGAACACAGACCAGCTCCTATGAATAGAGAAAATAAACGTCAAAGCTTTGGCTACGGAACAGTTGACGCTTCTGGGAGCGGTCCGAGAGAGTCTTCTGCGTCGTTCCATTCAATTAGTAAACACCTCCAAACCGGGACTGACTCCCGCTCTGCAAGTAGTGAATAGAAGAGCTCCGGTCCCATCTGAGAGACCGCAGTCTTGTCACCACCTGGCTGGGGCGAACCCAGCGGCTGCCCCTGTGAAGACTGAGTGTCTGAAGTCGACGCGCTTTTTCTTCTTCTAGGGTGCTAATGCGCAGAGAGACGCGAGCTGTCGGGCTGCCAGTGACGTGTGGTCTGCCCACCTACCATGTACTAATGTAGGGGGCAGGTAGTGCAGTTGCTGTGTAGCTGTCCCTGGCCCCTGCAAAATTCCGGGCGGGGTAGCGCGAGCGGGCGCAAGTGGGTTGGGAAGGCCTGGCTGCAGCCTCTTGTCTCCCCATCCAAAAGCTCAAGGCTTACCACTTCTTTCGACTTGACCTGCCTCTCCTCAGCCGACATTCTTTTGCGGTCTCGCAACGTCCTCCCACCACACCAGACAACACCCATACCCCCGGGGCAACGACCTCTTCTTCCTTCTTCGCAAGCATCTTTGGTGCTTGTGCCTCTTCCCCTCTTGTCTCACATCTCCGGCACATCCCACCCACCACCCTCGACCTGACTGCACGCATCTCCAACCTCCCACTGCCTTGCCGCCAAGCCGCCGCCATGACGATATCTATCGAGGAGCTGGACGTGCTCGTCCGTAACTTCTACGAGGGCCGGGGCGAACAGGTAGGGCTCTGTTCATCCTTTACACCGCAGCCGTCGACGCATTTTCTGACCTTGTTCTCCTCCAACAGCAAAAAGCCGCCCAGGCCGCTTTGAACCAGGTAAGCCACCCCGCCGCGCCGCACTCCGGGATCGACACTGGCTGACTGCTCATGAATACAGTTCAAGGAGGATCCTGATGCATGGCTTATGGTCGACGATATCCTCTCCAAGGCGAGCTACCCACAAACGAAGTGTACGTTCATCGTGGCAAGACTGTACATGCCGAGTTGGGACTAACCGGTCGCAAAGACCTGGCGCTGCAGGTTCTCGACAACGTCATCTCAACGAGATGGAGGGTCCTCCCGAGGGAGCAATGCCAAGGTACGCAAAACTGAGCAGTTGGACCTTGGCCATATGGCCCACTGACCGTGGAACAGGCATCCGCAACTTCATCGTCTCCTTCATTCTGCAATGCTCCAGCACCGAGGAGTCCTTGCGATCCCAACGAACCTTGCTCAACAAGCTCAACCTTGTCCTCATCTCCGTCCTGAAGCAGGAGTGGCCTCACAACTGGCCGACCTTCATCACCGAGATCATACAAGCCTGTCATTCGAGCCTCTCGGTCTGCGAGAACAACATGATCATCCTTCGACTTCTATCCGAGGAGGTCTTTGACTACTCCGCCGAGAAGATGACCTCCACCAAGACCCGGAGTCTGAAGACGACCATGTGCAACGAGTTCTCCCAGATCTTCCAGCTTTGCCAGGAAATCCTTAACACGGCAACCCAGCCAAGCTTGGTGCTGGCGACACTAGAGACACTGCTTCGCTTCTGCAACTGGATCCCTCTTGGCTACATTTTTGAGACGCCATTGATCGGGCTTCTGCGCACACGTTTCCTGGAGGTGCCCGAGTTCCGTAACATCACTCTCCAATGCTTGACGGAGATTGGCGGCCTCCAGACCGGCGGCCCAGCGGGGAACAACTACGACGAGCAGCTTGTGAAGATGTTTACCGAGGTCCTCACCACCATATCGACCATTATACCCATCCAGATGGACCTCAAGACGACATACCCGCAAAGCAACTCACGAGATCAGCAGTTCGTGCAGAATTTGGCTCTCTTCCTGACCAACTTCTTCTCCGTGCACTTGAACCTGATCGAGAACCTGCCCAACCGCGACTACCTCTCTCATGCTCACTACTACCTGATCCGTATCTCACAGATCGACGACAGAGAAATCTTCAAGATTTGCCTGGACTACTGGCTGAAGCTGGTCCAGGAGCTCTACGAGGAGATGCAGTCCTTGCCCATCGGCGACAACCCACTGATGGCCATGGGAACCATGTCAAGTGGCGCACCAAACCCTGCGCTTCTCAATAACTATCCCCTGAGGAAGCACAAGTACCAAGAAGTGCTGTCCAACCTTCGAGTCGTTATGATCGAGAAGATGGTTCGCCCCGAGGAGGTTTTGATTGTCGAGAACGACGAGGGCGAGATTGTGCGAGAGTTTGTCAAGGAGAGCGACACCGTGCAGCTCTACAAGACCATCCGCGAGTGTCTTGTCTACCTGACCCACCTAGATGTCGTCGATACGGAACAGATCATGACAGACAAGCTGGCTAAGCAGGTAGACGGCTCGGAATGGTCCTGGCACAACTGCAACGTTCTGTGCTGGGCCATCGGATCGATCTCCCTGGCCATGAATGAGGAGACGGAGAAGCGCTTCCTAGTTACCGTGATTAAGGACCTCCTCGGGCTCACAGAGATGAAGCGTGGCAAGGACAATAAGGCCGTGGTCGCATCCAATATTATGTACATTGTCGGCCAATACCCCCGCTTCTTGAAGGCTCATTGGAAATTCCTTAAGACGGTGGTGAACAAGTTGTTCGAGTTCATGCATGAGTCTCATGAAGGTACGTCACGTCCTGCCGCTGTTCCAGCTCACAGCTGACAATCACCACAGGTGTTCAGGATATGGCATGTGATACGTTCATCAAGATCGCCAAGTCTTGCAAGCGTCATTTCGTTGCCCTGCAGCCTAGTGAGCATGAGCCCTTCATCGAGGAGATCGTCAGGAACCTGCCAAAGATCACCGGGGATCTCACCCCTCAGCAAGTGCATACTTTCTACGAGGCATGCGGCTACATGGTTGCAGCCCAGGGGAACCGAAACCAGCAGGAGCGGCTTTTGGCGGAGCTCATGCAACACCCCAATGCCGCTTGGGATGAGATCATCAAGCAAGCGACGGTCAATCCGGCCATTCTTCAAGACGCCGACACAATCAAGATCATAGGGAACATTATGAAGACCAACGTTTCAGCTTGTTCATCGGTGGGATCGTACTTCTTCCCCCAGATCGGCCGCATCTACCACGACATGCTGCAGATGTACAGGGCGACAAGCCAGCTGATCTCTGAATCCGTCGCGAAGGAAGGAGAGATCGCCACCAAGATGCCCAAGGTCCGGGGGCTGCGGACCATCAAGAAGGAGATTTTGAAGCTGATCGAGACCTACGTCGACAAGGCCGAAGATCATGCTGCCGTACGGACCCAGATGGTCCCACCTCTTCTCGACTGCGTCCTCGTCGACTACAACCGCAATGTGCCTGGTGCCCGCGATGCGGAGGTTCTGAGGGCCATGACGGCTGTTATCTCGAAACTGTCCTCTCTCATGGAGGATCAAATACCGGTCATCATGGAGAATGTGTTCGAGTGCACGCTAGAGATGATCAACAAGGACTTCTCAGAGTTCCCGGAGCACCGGGTTGAGTTCTTCAACCTGCTGAGGGCGATCAACCTAAACTGCTTCCCTGCACTGCTGAAGTTGGACAACCGACAGTTCAAGTTTGTCATCGACTCATGCATGTGGGCTAGCAAGCACGACAACCGCGATGTTGAAGCAGCAGGCCTTAATATGTGTCTGGAGCTGATCAATAACATCGCGGAGAAAACCGACGTGCAGACGTCCAACGCATTCTTCAGCCAATTCTTCACCCCGATCCTGCAGGATGTCTTCTTTGTGGTCACGGACCAGGATCACAAGGCCGGGTTCAAGACGCAGTCGATGCTGCTCATGCGCATGTTCTATTTTGTGCAGCCAGCTGATGGGACTGCCCCAAAGATCCAGGGTCCTATCTTCCAGCCGGAGATGGCCCAGGCAGGTACCGACAACCGCGAGTTCCTTGGAAACTTCGTGGCGACTCTGTTGGCAAACGCCTTCAACAACCTCCAAGCGTAAGTGACACTCTTGTGGAACCCCTGCTCACGACATCCGCTAACCTCGGCCAGGCCACAAATCGCTGCCTTTGTCGAGGGGCTGTTCGCACTTAACACACAGTATGACAAGTTCCGGCTCCACCTGCGCGACTTCCTCATCTCCATGAAGGAGTACGCTGGGGACAATGCGGAATTGTACCAAGTGGAGAAGGAGAAAGAAGATGCTGCCAAGCAGCAGGCAGACCTAGACCGGAGGTCCAAGGTTGGCGGCCTCATGAAGCCGTCGGAGCTGGAGAACGACGACGACGAGCTGTGACTCCGACAAGAGTTTCGCAACGAGTTCGCACCGCCCAACACCGCGGGTTCCGAGGAGTGGAGCGGTCAGGGGGGTCCGTCGGGCGTTCTTGACGGTTGGGACCTGTACGGTCTCTGACGGCCAGGGGACGTCGGCACGGCACGGCAAGGGATGTCGCGGGGCGTGGTCTGCAGGTCGTGGACACGCCCGAAGAAAACACGTTCCCTATTCCATTTTGTATGATACCACATAGAGGAAGAACCAGCAAGAGGCTGGAAGCGACAGGGGCAGCTAAGAGATCATCTGAGGAGAAGACACAGCCTTCCCACTGACTCGTCTAGAAGCAACAGATGGTATCCGCGGGGACAGAGCGGCAACTTCGAGGCAGGGAGGGGGTTGAAAGAGAGGTTCATCTTTGCGCAGGGAGTCGACGGAGGGTCCTGGTCGGGGGAAAGGGGGGGAGAAGTCGGCTCAGCTGGTTGTTCAAAAGCAGCCGTGCCGGACGGCGAGGGATCATGTCGAGGAATCATAGGATTTGCCCGACTTAGCTAACTAATCCAAAGTAGACAGATGCCAAAGATCCGTCCCAAGTCCTCATTGCCACAAGTTGTTTTCTCCAATTGTACTTGAACAGTCAACCCGGCCGTATGAAGGCACGTCCTGAGCTCGTGGTGGGCAGGAAGGATCATGCCTGCGACCCAAACAAAACAACGGCAACTGTCCACGTGCTCCGGATTGCTGTTGGTCAGCGAAGTTGAGATTTGACCCCAAAACTGTCAGCGAATAGGGCTTCGGACATGTCCAACGTGCCAGCGTTGCAATGGGGATCCGCAGGCATTGGGGGAGGGGGGAAAACCACGGCCCCAGCGGCTAACGCAGGTGGTTTGACCGAGCAGACCAGGTTCGAACGACCTCAACGCACGTCCAGTCCAGTAACGACCCCAAGAGGTCGCATGCCGAGTCTGCCGGATGCCAGCTCGCCAAGGGTTCGATGCCCAGCGTGGGGAGATTTTCTCCTCCTCAGCGAACGCGTCCCTCCCGGATCTGTACGACATCGCCACTGAGCGTCACATTCAGTTCAGCTCTGGGTAATGAAGCCGACCGCACTTGGCAGCCAGGCCAGACCGACGTTGCTGCGCACTCGAACCCCGGTTCCGGTGCATCCTTGCAGAGAGGCGCCCCTGACGAGCTCATATCAGTTCGGCTGGTCCCGCGATGGTTGCCCGGGTCTTAAAGCATGTCATATGAGCACCTTATTCGCTTGGCCATCATGAGCGCACCCTGGCGACCAAGACGGGCCTGTCCATTGACGGAGTGGGATGACTTCCTAGTTTGCCATTCATTTGCCATCTATATACGGTAGATAACTACCACATCAACCCGTCCCCCCCTTCATCGTTCCTCCAGTGTGTACTTGTTTAAGGTCTCGGATCATCAGCATCAACGATGAGAACGCCGACCCGAAACACGCTTCTTGCTCTCGCTGTTGCCGGCGCCGTCTCCCCCGTCTTAGGCCGCACCGGGCTCAGCAACCTGAGATACAGGAGTGCCCACGGCACAGCGGTGAACAGCACGACATGCAACGGCAAGTCGTACTCCTACAATGAGCTCGCAGGCTACGGCCTCATCCCCGGCGATGCAAAGGATAAGTTTGGCGACACGATCGGTGGCATCGGCAGTGCGAGTAGGTGCCAGGTCCCGGGCGAAGCCAACCTTCGCTTTCTCAGAAGGGGTACGACGGGTCAGTGTGCTGACCTACCGTAGTTGCCCTGGATCAGAGCTCGTGGAAGAGGACAAGTGACGGTCTGGGTTACGAGGGCTTGTTGTGGGCCTTGCCAGACAGGGGCTGGTGAGTGAATCCCCAGTCTAGGGCGGTCTTTTGCACGTTGGGCGCATCCAGATGTGGGAAGAGAGACCTTGCTGTTGAGAAGAACATGGCTGGCGAGTGCTGGCCTCGATCCTCCAATGCCCTGGTGGGCCCCATGGGCGTACACGTACACGATACTTCTTGTCCTGGATATGCCGGGCACTGCGATGAGCCGCGATAGTCTTATCAGCATGGTGCCCGCCGATGGGCGTTGTCCGGAATCCTGCTCGTCTCGATGGGAGCTATGGATTCTCGGGGTGAGGCGTGGACACATGTCTACTTCTACTCTGGTGCGGCATAGTTGCCATTACCAGGTTAGAGAAAAACACACATCAAACACCCGGCTCACTGCTTCAGAGAACCCGGTGTCTTAGAGCTTCAAGGAATTGGCGTACGCAGAGATGCTGACCTCATTAATAGGAACACACAGGGGACACTGAGTATGTTCAGCAGCTGCCCTGATGAATCCTGGACACAATGACTCTTTGCAGATACTGACCAGCACATACAGACTTCATCAACCGCGTCCACAAATTCCACATCACTTTGGTCCCTCAACCCAACGCGACAGCCGACAGCCCAGCATCGCCCAATCTCAAGTTCGACTACCGCGACACGATCCTTTTCAGCGGGCCCGATCGGCAGCCAACAACGGGCTTAGACGCAGATGGCTCGGGAGGCCTGGAATACGATGGGTTCCCACCGCTACCGGCCGCAACTTACACCGGGGATGGCTTCGGGGCTGATATTACCAACGGCAGTACCAGTAAGCGGATCTCGGTGGACAGTGAGGGCCTGGTAATCAACGATGATGGAACGTTCTGGGTTAGTGATGAGTACGGCCCGTACGTCTGGCTCTTTGACTCCAACGGGAGGATCATCTCAGCCATCCGGCCGCCAGAGGCCATCATACCAAAGAGAAACGGGTCTGATTCCTTCTCGGCTGATTCGCCTCGCGCATACGAGGATGAGGGCTCCGGGGATGATGTGATACCAGCTGACAATCCTACGGGGAGGAACAACAACCATGGTCAGTGTTCTGAGCCCGGCGAGTCCAAAGAGAGGCGGCAGCTGGATTAATGAAAACGATACTAAGATGTTCAATAGGTTTCGAAGGCCTGTCTGCGACTGCTGATGGAAAGACCCTCTACCTCTTGCTGCAGGCCGCGGCCAACCAGGAAGGCGTGAGTTTATTGCCCAAGAGATGTTATCTGAGGTTTTCATTGTCGACAGTCTTGGGTTGTTCATGATCCGGCAGTCTTGTGGCCCAGAACTCCAGAACTGAGTTTGGGAACTGACCGTTCCCCACAGGGTCTCACCTCGCAAACCGAGCGATACACACGCTTCCTCACCTATGACATATCAGACAAGCTTGCACCTGTCTACAAATCCGAGCACATTGTGCCTCTCCCCTTATACAACGACTATACGGCCAAGGCATCCAAGAACCCCAAGGTGGCAGCCCAGTCCGAGGTGCACGCGCTCCCGAACGGCCAGTTCCTCGTCCTGGCGAGGGACAGCGGCTTTGGCCACGGCCAGGACGAGTCCCTGTCCGTGTACCGACAGATCGACGTCTTCGACGTCTCTGGAGCCACGGACGTCAAGGGCAGCACGTACGACTGTGAGGACTGCGCGGTCGCGAGCGCCAACGGCGCCCTCCACGAGGCCATCACCCCGGCGGTGTACTGCCCCTTCCTCGATTTCAACGTGAACCGCGAGCTGGGCAAGTTTGGCGCCCACAACGGGGGTAACCAGGACAGTGGTCTACTCGTAAGTGGAAAATCCCCCAGTAAAAAAATTTCAAACGTGCCACGGGGGCACAGCTCACCTTTCATGCGTACTACATCATGCGTACAACGCTTGGAGGCGCCTATCCAATTTTTTTTCGCCACCTGCAACCCCTTTTGCCCGGTTACATGCGGAAGACTTTCTACAGCGGCAAGTCCCAGGGGGTTGACGAATGCTAACTACTGGTTTTGGTTTTTTCAGAACGAGAAGTGGGAGTCGATAGCACTCGCGCCGGTCAACCCTGAAAGCCCTGGGGAGGACTACTTCATAATCAGCCTCAGCGACAACGACTTCATTACCCAGGACGGGCGCCTGAACTTTGGGCAGTACGAGTACGCTGACAACAGCGGCTTCAACGTGGACAACCAGGCGCTAGTCTTCAGGGTGTCACTACCATCCTAGAACTGGCATCGAGCCAGCTCTCTTTCCTTTTTTTTTTTAAAAAAAAAAGCGTTCTTTTCTTTCTTTCGCGCACAGGGGAGGTGTGGGCGGGTTCCGGACAGATCTTGTCCACATGGGAGTGAATCGATCATGTGGCGTGGTCCGGTCGTGCGGCTTCTGGCCTCGCGGGTCTTTTTCGTTGCACCCCGGAGGCTTCCGGGAGGGCCTAGACTTGCTCTCCTGCTGCTACTGCAACACTTGTCATAATCGTCGTCGCCGTTGCTGTGAGAGGGCAGCGCTGTGCAAGGAGGAGGGGGGCAAAAGGGGGGGACAAGGCCTAATGCTGTGGAACATGACAAGCCCTGTGCAGCTTCCTGTACGCCGTTCCGGGGGCGGGTTGTGCATTTCTGTTTCGCAGGACGCTGCCGGGTGTTGGGTGTTTCGGTGGTGCTCGAACATTGCGCGGCTACAGCTATGGGAAACTGATCAGCGCCCGAGTGAATGGTGGTCGCGGTCATCTGACCGGAGTGCGGCTGCGTGTACCCTCGAGTACGCCTGTACGGCCGGCGCAGGGCCCGCCTCCAGCTGCCCCAGCCAGCATTTTGTGATAGGTGATCTGTCACCTTCTGGGGAAAGGAGGGGGGGACAGGGGGGGAGAGGCGAGAGAGGGGAATTGCACCTTTCACCAAGCAATGTTACACGCGCAGGATATTCTACCCAACGACTCGAAAATGCAGGTTTCGCCGCAAAGGGAAAGCCGTCGGGGTGCCCATTCGTTCTCGCCCGGGGCGCGACCCAAGGAGATTGCACGAGGGCAGCGTTCTTTTCTCCTCCCATCTCGCCTAACACCGCGTTCATTGCACAACCCAAAAAGAAAAAGGGTACCCGGAGCCGGAGGCTAGTTTGTCGGCATATTAGACCATCGATATTGCCATCCCGTCCCGCGAGAGACTACCATCACTGGGCCGTTTCGCATCCCCGCCGCCGAGATGTGTTGCACAGCATAACGTTTGGAGATGCTGCCGTCAGACGGCAGCCGCTGTCAATATATGAGGCTCTCTCGTTGGCCCTCCCCAGGTTCCCACGGGGCGAACCAGCTCGGGTGAAACCTGGTCTGGCTGACCATGCATAAGAATAACAAGCGTGGACAGGTCCTAGACGACGGGGAGGCACTCAAAAAGAAAACAACGCGTTATGTAGCACCCAGGGCCACATCATCGTGCAGGCTGCCGAGAATAGAGCAGCTCCTGCCGAGTTGACAACGGCTCGCAAGGCGGAGTGATCGGGCGGCGGGTTAAAGCATGTCGATGCACGCACGTACGCACGCACATGCATGCATGCATGCAGGAGATGTCGTCGCATCAGCCAACTGTGCCGCGACACCAACAGGGTAAATTCCCCCTCGTGCCTGTCCCTCAAACAGGTTGGGAAAACGACCCCGAGTGCGTCCGACGGCAGCCGAGGGCGTATGGCACAGAAGGATTAGCCGACGCCCCGGCTCACTCGAGCGGCTGCAGGTCCGCAGAAGTAAAGGTCCAGACTCAGGATGAGGACGTTAGTCTGGCGAGGACTTGCATTCTTGCTCACACCCCCAGATCGTGGGAAAGGGGGGAGGGGTCAGAGAGCTCGCCCGCCTGGCCTGGCCCGGCCGGCCACCACTACTGGTCGAGCGGACGACGTTCGTGGGCAGGCAGAGCTCGTGGCAAAATCTCACGAGCACACCCTCGGGCGGCCTATTGTCAAGGAGCTAGCCCCCACTGGCTTGCGCCGGCTGGACCTGTGGCGGCGGCGAGCTAGGGAGGAAGACCCCGTTGCGATATGTCACACATCACTAGCCCCACGGCTCCAGGCAGGCAAAGGTCGGGTCGATGCACCGGCGTCGCTGGTCGCGGGGCAGCTTCCAGACTGCTGGGACGCGCACCAAGACTTCCTCAGCACTGGCGAGGCTGGCGGGGCTGGCTGGCTGGCTGGCGGGGCGTGCGCCGAATGCTGAGGGTTGGTGACCAGAACGCCGCAGCCCACATGTCTGGAGGGTGGGCACGACTTTGCCGATGAGAGTGGGCACATGTGCAGCCTCAGCGCCACGCCCCATTGGGAGGAGTTTGCCGGGCATATCTTGTTGCTAGCTGCTTCTCGCTTCTTCCTATTGAAAGGATTCGTCTGGGGGATACTCTGGTGATGCGGCGTTGGTCCAATGGTGTCGACCCGGATTCGCACAAAACGGCCTCAGACGCACGAGAGACCCAATCGAGTCGACCGGGCCGGGGCATTCGTGTCGTTGGCCAAGCCACCCGTTGTTTCTGACAGCTGCAGCAACAACAACCAGCCAGGGCAGACGACGCGGGCCCAGCTCGGCCCCGACGACGATGGTAGGCGCCGTGAAGGGGAAGGAGTGGGAGGAGTGGGAGGAGTGGTCGCGCGATGGAACCATTGAGGTGGGCGGCAGGCGCCCTGGCAGGCAACTTTCAGGCAACTCGACCCGGCAGCGGATTATTGACCCCAAAGAGGAAAGTAAACCGCCCAGTGCTCGTCCAAGCAGGCGTCATGATGGTTCTGCAAGTGTGCAAAGCCGGGGCGTGTGCTTCCCGTGCCCGTCTGGCGAGTGAGGAGGCATCAGCCTTGTGTGATTTGCAGGATGCCCAGAGGTATGATGTGGAGGCTGAAGTCTGCAGTTCACGAAGGTACCACCACATACATAGTAAACGACCCCCACAGGACTGAGCCGCGCCCGAGCATTTGTTGGGCTGCTTCTTGATTGATGCCTTGTTGTTGTTACTATTTTGACGCGCTCAACCTACATATTCGTGTGTGTGTGTATATGTCGTAGCCCTTCGGAGGTGGAGACTTGGTGGGGCCCAGGCTGGAATATGCAGTCGTTGGTCCCGCAACGCGAATCCTGGGTGCTATTTAGTCGCCGGGGACTCTTCATTGACCGGCTGGCCTGCAGCTCAGCCATGCCATGCAGATGAGCGTAGGTCAGGTCCTTTTGCCCCCCCTGCCCGCGGACCAAAGAGCGTGGTATTTGGGAATGTTTGTCTCGTAAAAGAGGGCAGCTCCATTGCCGGGCAGGCATTGATAGAAACACCCTGGGATGGATGACCAGTTGGCTGCCGCCACCGCATCAGGTGATTTCGCATTCCAGCGGCTTGCGGAAAATGTGTGATGTGATGTGTCAAGCTAGGGGGACACTGCAGCATGATACACTCCATCAAGCTGTAGCGAGAATGCCCGTGGGTGCGCCTCGTCGCCCCCATTGCTTCTTGCCCCTTGCGGTAATGCGGGGGGAAAAACGACATGTCGATATCGGTAGCTGCGACAGGCCAGCGAATGGCCGGTGATGGTGGTGGTTACACTTGCACCGGCGCGGGAGGGAAAACAACAAGGCCTCTCTCTGCATCATCGACGCATGGGGCATGTAGATTCGGCACTGATCTGTCACTCGGTCCCAGGCCCCAAAGCACA
The DNA here is from genome assembly GCA_001447215.1 of Diaporthe aspalathi. Taxonomy (NCBI): domain Eukaryota; kingdom Fungi; phylum Ascomycota; class Sordariomycetes; order Diaporthales; family Diaporthaceae; genus Diaporthe; species Diaporthe aspalathi. The sequence goes on from LJJS01001744.1 coordinate 356,081, forward strand.
AGAGGAAATGAAGAGTTTTCTCGCACTGGCATGTTCAGCCTCAACGGCTTCAGCCCATCTTCATCCGCTGAGCCCTGAGACCGCCTGCTGACCTGCGCAGAGCAAGGCAAGGGAGGACGACCGCGCCCCGGCCGGTGTGGTACTCGACGAGAGAATCTGGTTTCAATGCCGAGGCTGTGGCACGGCATCACAATTTCTCTGTGCCCCAAACTCGAGGCCACCCCATACGGGGTAAGCGCTAGCATGACCATGCCTTGAAAGCGTCTTCCGCGAAGAAGCACAAGTTCAGGCTTCTTCACGGACGAGGACGATCCGCGTGGGGGTTGCGCAAAGAGAGCTGCGTTATCTCTGAACACCCACGCTTGGGCAGAAGACGATGACGAAATCCACGGGAGCCCGAGTCACGTAGTCGTCGATGCTGGGCAATGATGGCTGAGTGGGTGAGTGAGATGTGTATCAATACAGCCATACCGTTTCTGCCGGTGATGATGAGTCAGGGCGGTGCCTCGCAATAATCGCAAGAATTCGCAGGTCAAGCATACCGCGCCTGGGCCCGCGCCGGCGAACTCGGAAAGGATCTAATATCCGTCCTCTGGCGTTTAGGAGTTTTGACAGGACGGAAGCTGGCGCAAGGACCAACGAGTCCCTTAAAATACCCCGGCCGCATCCCTGCCGGCGACACGACGCGCCCCCGTTCTGTTCAAGGACTCACCCTCGATGCAGAGTTTGCTTCCGTTGGCGTACCCGAAGGTCGCCGACGGCCTGGAACCACGCCTTTGTGATGTTGGGGCTCGGGCTCGCCAGCCAAGTCTGTTGTTCCGAGTGTGTCGCTCTGAAAGAAACGTGGGTGCACCAGGGGAAATTCCTGCGGAGTTGGATGGACTTTGGCATTGCGAGGCCACTGTGGCTTCACGGCAGCTGCGAGTGGGTATGCAGCGCTTGAAGCACTCGCAGGAGAGCGCATCGATCGAAATCCATCCATCTGATCACTTCCTATTTTCTCCTAGGCCATCTCTCCACCAAATCTCGGTTGACAGGGCCCTGCCGAGATGGATCGCCTGGATCAACGGCCTCGAGCCCTGCCAACGATAAAGCTAAAATTTACACGGTAGTGCTCCGCACCCTTTGTCCATGTCCGCCGACTCACTTTCCCACCACAAACCGACAAGATGAAGGCCACGTAAAAACCCCTTCTGATCGGCTCTTGTCGCGGTGATCCAAGGGGCAGGGGCCTCTTGTCATCATCAGGATGAGCTGGCGGCCGACAACCAGGTTTGGCGGGGCTGGGCTCCAGAACTGTACTATGTAGGGCCAGTCGACCCTCGGCACGCAAGTCAGGTTAGAAACACACCGAGAGCCATTGTGCGCGGCATGCCTTTCCGTGTTTTTGTAACACCACATATGAGGAAACATCCCCCGGTACTTCAGACTCAAATGGAAACAACGCAACCCCCATCAGAACCAGGCAACTGGTGAATCTGGTCCGGGGATACCAGTGCTTGCAGGCGGCTGCAAGGGGGCAGGAGGCGGACCAGGACGTCCCCATCATCTCAGGCGTCCCGGTCCGAGGTGGCAAATTGATCCTCTTACGGTGGTTCACGTGAAGACATGGACGTATCTCCCTGGGCAGCCTAGCAGTGAGATGACTCTCATTATCCGGGATTGGGACTGCCGGCTAGGCAAAATGGGCTTGCACACCGGACACCGGGGTTCTATGTATGGTTTATGCATGTGCAGGTGCATCTCCCGCTGCTCCACCAAGCGTGGATAATAGGTGGGCATGCCGTGAAGTCGATACTGCTGTGTGTCACCATCCCATTCACGCCGTCATGCGATGTGCGGGCAGGGTGACAAGGGGGAATAGTAGGGTAAAATAGCCGTCCTGAGTCCAGCGGGCGACCCGTCCTAAGCTCTGAATCTTGGGTCGCCTGTCAGCCTGCCGAACGCACACGATGGAAATTCTCCGAGTCGGATTGCCCGCCGAACTACCGTTGGCCGTACACGGGTTCACCGAGGGTCTTAAAGCGGACGTCCCTTGTGGCAGCGTGGGTTGCTGCAGCCAACTCTGGCCTGCGTTTTGCAGCTCCGGCTTCCCGAGAGGGGAGATGCGTGGGCTGTCACCCAGTGCCGTTACGCATCGGCCTGTGGATGCAGTAGACTTATGGATGGCGAAATCACTATCATGTCGTACTCGCAACATCTTCGGTTGCGCAAACTCAGCGAATGCCTTGGCTGAGAAGGCAGATAAATATACAGTCTTGGCGTCCCAACTGCTTGATTTATTAGCTCGGTGTGCAAAATCCGTCCGGTGTGGACGTACGTACGGTAACGTCAACGCAATTTGGGGTATAGCGTACTCGTACTGCCTTGCCTCGCCTGTTTCCCCGCAAGATTGGCAAGCTGTGCTAGACTCAACGCAAGTCACGATACTCGAATGCGATCGTGACGATCTGATACACGCCCACGACGCCTGCCATGGCGGGGTTGAAACGGGGGCTTGGCCAGATGATGCCGTGAAAGCAGTCGAGTGACCCAGGTCATTGTGTGCGAAACAGTTGACCCACCAACTCCGGCGGGGGGGGACAGGCCAAGCGCTCAGTCCCCAGTACCTGGATGAGGGTCTTGGGGGTGTTCATGTGTTAATGTGATTTTTTAGCATCGTGCATGATGACGCAGTACTGGTGGCCCATTTCGTCAGTAGAGTACGTATATACAAAAGCAGATGAGCTTAACCGCCTCGTGATAGTAACTAGGTTGGGTGGTCTGCATACACCACAAAACATGGCTACAACAACCATCGCTGTGTCGATAGGAGACGACCGCGAGAGGAGTGTGACATTGTCGCCGTCCTTGGCAGCAGGTCGGGCTGCCGATCATGGGATCGGAGGGCAATCTCCATCCTGTCTGTCATGCGGTAGAATCGTAATAACGATGTGGGATGCCAGATAGAGGGATAGGAATGGCAATCAAAGGATGATGGCCCGCAAAGCAAAGCGACGCGAGTTCCAGCTTGAAACCTCAAGTCTGCAGCATATTGTGAACCCTGGCTCCTGGAGCCGCGATGGCCAACCCGAGCTGTGCAGAGTGAGACGAGGCCGGCTGACCAATTGGAGGAGTGGTGGTCACACCCCCCCCCCCCAGTCGTGCACGAATCGCTTGGCTAGTCGGGTGATGATGTCGTCGTTCAATAGGCCCGCTGAGGTGGTTTCGTTGATGGGGCACTTGGCGGGAGATCCACTAATCTCCGCACCTCATCCCGAGAGAAAAGTGTGGAGGTGGAACCTCGACGGCTTCGTGTGGGCCGATGCTGTGTGCACTTCGCACCCCTTAATTACATGAGGGAGGTAGTTCTAGCAGAGCATCATGCGCAAAAGCGTCGTCGAGCTCGTAGGGGCGAACGATTGGCTACGTCTAGCGCGGCCGTCGATGATATTGCAGCCTCGTGGCGCCGATCTCTCGTCATCTCTGCTAACGATGGTCGCGAGAGGCACAAACGCCATTCAGCCTCGCCGAGCAATTGGCCGAAACCGCAATAACAACACGCACTCAGGATATTACGAATGTCGGCCCCCTCCCCTCCCCGGCCATGCGGACAAGTCGCCGAGGTACTCACCTTTCCCCTGGGGCGCAAAAACCGATGCTGAGCTTTCAGAAGTGGTCGACTCGCTGGTGAGAGGTTTGGACTGCAGGGTAGAGTAGCATTGATCAGGTTGGCGGCTCTGGCTGGACCAATGATTCAAGCCCTTAGGCTCGTGTACGTGCCATACTACCATAGTATGTAGATACCGTGCCGTAGTAAGGGTGAGGAGTGGCCCGGCCCCCAAGGAGCTGGTCTGCTGCTGGACGAAACGGGCCTGACGGGTCGGCGATGGTCCAAGGCGTCCTTTGGGTAGGCCTGGGAGGCCTGGGAGGCCACTCTGCAGGATCCCAAACCCCAAGGGCCTGTCTTTGTAACCAAGGTCACTGCAGGCTCGCAAGGGCATCATGCATACGTGACCAGTCAAGGCATAGCGCCTAGGGAAAATTGCCCGCGTTGATGGCGATGGTTTCGTGTGCTTGGCAGCGAAAGGAGGGGATGGGGCTGGGCGGCAGGCAGTTGTGAAGGTGCCCTGCGTGCTCGTCGCCGGGCTGCCGGGGTGGTCATCGGCCATTGGGTCAGCTGCGCAAGATCTCCACGATCCATGCCACCTGCAGCTCCGTGGCTTGTCCTGCATGTGCCTTGATGGCTGGTCTGGTGGTGTGAGGGAAGGAGGGGGGGGTGGATGGCACGGAGGGTGGGCAGCCACTTTGGTTGTGCAGCACAGTAGCTCCGCTCTCGATGCACCAGGTTGCACCGGGCGTTGGGGAAGGTGAGGGGGCAAAAGACACAGACATACATAGCATAGTCTTGTCCGGCCGGTCTGAGGACTGAGGAGAGGATGGATGTCCAGGAGGGCCTGGGCACGCCAGCGCCGATCGCAGCAGGTGAGGGACAAATGGCCGGGCGGAACTGGAGGGCGGGTTGCACTTGCTGGCTGGCTCTGAGACGACGACCATGGTGGAGGCGAAATGCAAAACGATTAGGTTTGATGGCCAGCGGCGGCGATGTGTCAACATGGGCGCTGCGCAACGTGGCTGCCGCCGACGGCGCGGGGATAAATTGATGTGGCCGTGACGGCCATGATGATGATGATGATGAAGGGCACATGCGGCCAAGAGGGAGCAGGTCGCGTCACTGGAACGCTGCACGGCAGGGCTGGGAAGACTGCATGATGCTTTGGATGGCCGTCTGCATGCTCGGACTGGCCTGACTGGCCAGACTACGCTGCTTGGCTGGACGGCGGCTTGTTGGAGCGCCAGTTGCCGTTGCAGGCATTCCCAGTGCCGTGTTTATTTACATTGATGAGCCGTTTGACGAAGTGAGCTTTTTTTTTCTTGCTCTGGCTCCGGCTGCCTCGACGGCGCTTATGCCTTCGCCCCGACCGTGCTTCAATTTGTGCAGTGCATGATTGCGCGCAGGGTGTAGTCTACTATGTATAGTGCGTATAGTGCGTGGTGCATGGCGAGTAGTGCCGCCTTATGCCCTGTCTCTTGTTGGTTCGAGCGACGGATTGCACGAGCGTCATTACCGAAGGCGCGGGTCGAGCTCGTGCTGTGAAGCTTTTCGAGATCATCTCAACCTTGGTCGGCCTTGCGAGAGATAGGGGGACGGGATTTGCCTTCGCGGCGACAGAGCCCACTCCCAAGGTAACGCTGGGCCCGGGGGCTGCCTACTCAAGATGGAAGTGCATCGAGACCCCCACGTCCCAGTTGAGACGTCAAAGATTAGAAGATTAGAAGATTAGGCCTCTGCCTATCCGTCTCAACCCTCCACCCTCAACCATCCACGGTCCTCAGTCGGTCCACGGTCCACGGTCCACGGGAAGGCGACGGTGCTTTGCAGATCGCAACATCTTATCTATTAGCGGGACCAGGGATAGATAACTACAGTACGCTCACTCACTCACTCACCCGCTCCATGCACGACTGTCGCATGGTAGACAAGAATGAATGGAACATGTGTAGATATCTGTACTGTGTTTGTCCGTCCACCCCGTATGCAAAATCCAAGACCCTGAATTCTATGCGAGACCCGGTTTATAGGGCAGTGAGGAGGATCCTGGAGCAGCGAGGTTGATGAGTCGAGCAGGAGGGAGAGATTGATGGAGAGCGATGGAGAGCGATGGGCAAAGAGAGCCGGCAGACAATTGGTGAGAGCTTATTCCCCGCCTGGGGTACTATCTTTTACTTTTCGCATCAAAAAACTCAACGCCGAGGTGCAACAGCACAGGAGCAATGAGAGTTGGTCCCTCACACATGGGTTGCACGAGCGGCAAAGTTTAGCTGATCAGACAGAGGCTGATGGACAGACTGATGCAGCCAGAAGACCGATCTGCCGGCCTTGTCGTGAGCGACGGCACCGTCCAGTTTTGTCCACTTTGTCCCAGGCCGGTCCACCCTGACTTTCACTCCCACAACCGCCCGTCTCTTTACTGCCCAGCAGTTGCGTGCGGATGGCTCCACCTCCCGCAATGCAGCAAGAGAGACCAGGACCAGCACCGCGGCAGGGGTAAGAGCAAGGGCAAGGGCAAGATCATCAACATCAGCAGCAGCAGAGAAACTGATGGTGAGCAGCGAGCTGCAACCACGGCCATCTCCACCTTGCTATGGTCACCCCCCCACTGGCTCCTGCGCCCCACTGCCTCGTCTTTGTTGCATGGCACCTTGATGAACGACCAGGACAGAGAGCCAGTAACTGCGATGCACTGCACTGCACTGCACTGCAAAGCATGCACTGCAGGTAAAGTATCTATCTGCTGTTCGTACTCCGTATACTACATAGGCATGCTCGCTACTGCACTCTAATGCACCCTGGGGGCCGTTGGCTTGCTCTGTGTCGTGGGCGTGGGCGTGACTGGGTGACTGAGAGAATAATTCCACCCCCTCTTCCACATACATACATATACATAGTACACTCTCACACAACAATGACCAGTCACCCCCATGTCAAGTCCTGTCTGTCAAGTCCTGTCTGTCAGTCAGGCAGGCTGGCTTGCTGGCGGGGCAGCAGGGCAGCAGGGCAGCAGGGCAGCAGGGCAGTCAGGCTGGCTCAGGTGTCGGGTGGCAAGGAATGTGCAGCCCACCTCCTGCCCAGGTGAGTGCTGAGTGCTCAGGAGCTGAGTGCTGAGTGGGTGGTGTCAGTGGGTGTGTCTAGGCTGCCTTGAAAATTTTTCAGAGACACACCGGGCACCCTGTCTGTTTTGGTCTCTGCTCTACGCATCACACGCCCCCTCTGCCCACCCACACCCGCACCGAACCACACTGCACCACACCAAATCACACCACCCTCTCGGCCATCACCACCACAGTGTGCAGCAGCACGCCTTGCATGTACCCACGTACCCTAGCCCCCCTCCCCCTTCCCCCCTGCACCCCGGCCAGGATATCAGGCTGCGCCAGCGCTAAGCCCGATGTGGTATGGCTGCTCCTACGTGCAAGGCCTCCCCGGCTGTGATGGCTTGGGGAAGTCCCAAGGCCGCGAAGGGCTCCTTGTCGTTTTGGCTGTGTCCCAGTCAAGACTAGAAAAGCTGCTCCTCCCTCCCAAGCTTCATCTATTGAGTACATAACCCAGCTCAACCACAACCTCACTTCACTTCGATCTCCGCCTTCTTTTTTGACATACCCGACCATAGACTCAATTTCTTCTACAATTCCTTGGCTTCTACGACACTCTTCATCAACTTAAACTATCCGTCTCTCACGCACACAAACTCGGCCGCATAATTCCCACTCGCTCTACTGGACAACGCAAGACCTTCCCACTCTGTGACAAATCCGTGGAAAGGGCAGATCACATACACCTGCATATACGACCTACAGGCCGGACACGCTGCAGAAGCCATAAATTACCACTCGAGTACCATCCGCACGACTTCCCGCGGACTTCCCACCTGGAACCAACCTCGCTTCCTCCTGTCGAGAAGAGATCCAACCGTCGTCCACAACCAACACCACTACCACTACCACCACCACCACAACCACCGCACGCAATGTCTTCCGACTGGACACACTCCTACTGCCTCACCTGCGACAAGCAGACAGACAGCACCACATACTGTTCTGAATCCTGCCGGCTCGCAGAGTACGAGCAGTCGTCGAACCCCAGCACCGGCCCATCCTCTCCAGCCTTCAGCGGTCCCAGCTACCCATGGGGAGACTCTAAACGCGCAACGGGCCCGAACAAGCTCTACCTGTCACCAGCATGTGACTTCAGTCATCAATCCGCACAATCATCACAGCGCCGCTCCTCGCTCGCCCTGCCGCAGCGGGTCCTGTCACCTTCGAGCTCCCATGCCAGCCTGTGTTCCATGAAGAGCAACTCCTCTGCAAGCACGGAAGCCGCCATGCAACTGTCAGATGCTGCCAGGAAAGAGCTACTCGCCTACGCGAGCTCGTTCGAGAATGCACGATCATCACGGAGGCAGTCTCACTGAACATTCGACGAGTCTTCGGTGGAACCCGCTGTGGATGTTACCACTGCTTGGCACCACTTCGTTTCCTAGATACCCCACTTAAACATTTTCGGACCTTGGACTTCTCGGGAGTACCCATCACCACTTCATCCATGACATCTGGGAGCGTGGTCTCATCTCTTTTTTTTTTTTTGGTCGCCCTCCGATCATCGGCGGGCTACCCGGCCTTTCTGTCATTTATGTACCACAAAAGCATCAACCGGAGCACAGCATTACTACAAAAGTTATGGGTTTACACGGGGAATGGGCAGGTTTTCTACTACTACCTTTTATTTGTCTCGTCTGGTAGGACTTGGGCGTCTTCACAGGGATGCGAGCGCTATGGCTACCTTGTTGTACCAAGACGTGCCCTCGGGATTTTTTGAGCTACCTCGGGAGAACACCGTCGAGGTTGTTGCAATGGATCACCCGTGCCGGCGACCGAGGCACCGGCGCTGGGACAATGGGAAAGTCCCCACGATTTGAATTGTTGGGACATTTGGGAATACCAAAGAGTCGGTTCACAGGGCTGAGGAGGAACGGAATGACCAGACACTTGAGAGTGCAGAACGGTCAGCAACAACATAGCTGCTGTCTTACAACAAGATCAGTTTCAGCTACCCACCACTCAGTACATGCCAATGCGTCCCAACTGTGACTCCATTACCGTAGTAGACTGACGCGCCGGCTTGGCCCATCTGCGCCGCCAATGATCCCGATGTCTTCACCGTACGACTTACACCATCCCGTCCCCTTGCCTGTTGTCCCCACATGCATCAAAATGATTCATCGATCTAGGTGTTTTTCTTTTTTTCCTCCCCCATTTTATTTTCTCCCATCCTGCCTCTGCTTTTCCACCGGGTACGCCACCCGTTTTGACAGGCTTATTACACATCACTTTTTCATCGGCAACTGGCTCAAGCTCACTTTTCTTTTTCTTGATTCCCCCTGCCCTTGCATTTTCGCAGCCTCGTCTCACGAAAAAGGCTGTAATAAGCCCTGCCTGTGTGGGACCACAAGCACAGGTTTGAATTTTGACTTCCATCCTGATTCAACAGTGCTTGCACAAGGGCTCGCTTGCTCACCGGATGCGATCGTTGCACCCCCCCCACAACAGCGGCTTGCTGTCTCAACCCAAAAAGCGTCTTGAGCTAGTTCGGCTAGCCAGGAGAGACCAGCCGAAGGTTCTGGACAAGCAGACTCAAAGCAAAAGCACCAAACAACAAGTCACGCACGCACATGCAAGATGGGAAGTAGAACCTTGCAGTAGGACAGGCCGTTCAGGTACTTATTACGTGAGCGCAGGATGCTCAGCCTCCTCCCAAGCTCACACCTTGGAACAAACTACACACGGCCCCTGCTGCAGCAGCGTTCTCTGATGGAAGCCAAGTCTCTCCAACAACGTGACCGAACGACGTTTCCCCAGAGGTCGTTCCTGGGACTGACAAAGCTTCCCGTCTGGCAGAGCTTCTAGCTTTTTTTGGTCTTTCTCTCTCTCCTGTGGCCCACCGGGCATCATTACGTACAGGCTGCGAGCCTCACTGGCCCGGTGATGCATTGCGCCATTTTGGGGTCTGAGACACCAGCTGGCCTGCTGGACCAGGAACAGCACCCGTCCTCTGTTGCGCTGGCCCAGCCCGGGCAAGGTTTGGTTCCATCGCATGGCCCTCGGACAACCTTTTTCTCCTCTCTGGGAGCTGGACGGCATCGGACAAACCAAGGCCAAGTCATCATCGCCCTCACCGGCCAGCATCTTGCCCTGTCTTTACGTAGTGCCCATTCACAGTCACATGATTGCCGCCAGCCGATTCCTTCTTCATCCCCCCCCCCCACCTTCCCTTTCTCTGATGATTCTTGCCCTGGCCGCCTCTCTGACTGTGTGCTTCCGCAGCCAGTCTGCGAGTCTGCCAGTTTCTGCTCCTCCTTCAGCCTTTCCCGGGCGCCTTCACACAGTGGTGAGTGGGAAGGGGGCAAAGAAAAATACCGTAGTCACCCCTCCCACCCCAGAATGGGAGGCTCCCAGCTCTGCCGAGAGCTTAAATGCGAACCAGGCAAGGCAGAGAGAGTCTGGACTTCTCGGGGCTACCCTCAACAGACTCTTGCCCGTTTCAAACCTGCAAGCTACGCTGTGGTGCCCACTCCCGCCAACATGGTCGATCCCGTCCCCATAGTTCCGTGGCTTGGGGTCAGGTCGGGGCCGCCTGCAAGGCTCACCCCCCTTCAGCCGGGCCCTGCGTCGTGGGCCGGCCGCTGCGACGAGTCACCCCCTATCGGGGACAGCAACGCCGTCCCCGCGCGCCGTGTTAGTCACAGACCTCCTCGACAATGTCCGAGAGCGAGGGGTGTTTGTTGGAAGGGTTGTGCGGAAGATCTGTTGCGGTCTTGGCAGCGACGGGGTGGGACCGGCCCCCGACACCATCTTCCCTTACTGGCGCTGGGCCCAGATCTCGGGCTATCGGCTGGCCGGTCGCCGTCTCTGCAGGGCCAGCAGGTCATCACAGGCACCCAACCTTGGGGCAATAGTCCCGTGTTAGGCTGGACGACATGACCCAGGGGCGGCAGAGCTTGGGCGAGCGAGCTAGCTACGTAGACAGGAGACTCGCAGATTCTGACCGCAGACCGCAATGCCAATACCATGTTGACGTGTGAATTACATGGGGAGGAGTGAGCAGCAATTAGCAAGAGACCCGAAAGCCCGAGCATCGTTGTTGCACCTGCAGAACCATGTGTCGAACCCACCCGAGCTCCGGGGGGGCAGAGTGGTGGGCACCCCACAGGCCCTGGAGTCTCGCTCTGGACGCCGGTGGATGAGATTCTTCAGCGAAACCCAAAGAAGAGCCTGGCAGGGCTGGCGATTGCACACACTGTCCACGGCACTTGCTTCTGTGTTTGTGTTGGGGGCAGAGGGAAAAAAAACACGAAAAAAGTCCCCATCAGCATTGTGTCGGTGTAACTGTATCAGGACCCAAAGCCTCTACGTACCATCGGTCCCTCCCGGGGGCCGTCGTTTGGGTTCGGCAAAGAATCCTTCCAAGATATTAATAACTTAGATATTGTGCAAGGCGAGGATTGAGGCGGGCCTGCAAGCAGAGACGTGATGAAAAATCCAATTACATAATATGGAAAGCTCTTTGACGTCCTGATGACACCGGAATGCTCGCTTGTTTGGGCTCCCAAGCCTGACACTTGACTGCGCCGTGAGGACGCAAGATCCATGATCCTGATCCGGGAAGACAGTGCCTATAACATCGAGATCGGTGGATGCATCACCGGTTGCTAAACCGACGCCCATACTAATAAGCAACCCACGGCAATAAGACGTGTTTCAACCACGATTCCTTTTTTTTCTTCCCTCCCTCCCACTTCCCACCGTGGGCCGGCATGATTGCTTACTGTATTGCACCATATGCAGTGCCCATTAGTTTCGAGAAACCTGAGCGGCCCCAAGGCCCCACAATGAAGCTCTGACAGGCACGATTCATCGTCAGGGCTCCGGCCCCGTTTCCGGTTTGCACAAATGCGCAGGAACCAGATCCACCCGGGCTGAAATCTTGCTTCCCACATCCCTTGAAAAAGGCCTCGCTTGACGAATTTGGCTCGTCAGTCCTCCTGCGACGGGGTGGGCCAGCGCCCCGTTTCGCAACACAAAAAAAAACATACCCGCACGCCTCCCCCCCCTCGGTCTGCAAATCGACTTCGCCGGGCTCCAGGCGTGGCCCCGTACCGTGGGGACCGGTCCCCGGTAAATGTCAGCCCAGTTTCCCACAGTTTATGTTTTTCTCCCCGGCCGGGAGGTCCTTGGAAGCCAAGCGAAAGTCCTCTTCCTGTCTCCCTGCGCGCTGGCGCCGTGGGGCTCCTTTTCTTTCTTCCACTCTCGTCCCGCTCCACCGCGGGTGTACGCGCCGCCGGAAGCACCACCTTTCCCCATGTTTGCCCCCTGGGCATCTGTGGGTACTATGGTACCTGTCAAGTCGGCAGATTTTTTTGAACAGTTGACGTGGCTGGGTCTCTTGGTCCAGGAGACAAAGGGTTCACTCCACACGCAAGAGACACGCACAGGATGGCGGCCGCCTCTTCTCAGCCTCTCATATGTTTGCCTCGCTGACGAAGCGCGAAAAAAACCAACACCGCGGGAGGGGTGGCTTGAGATTCATTGATTTGACTGATGAGGCCGGTCAGCGCCACGGTTCGTTTTTCTCTCCGACAATCCTGTCATCCAACCCTTGCTTGTGGAAACGTGCCCGGTCAGCCACCATGTGTGTGTGCGAGTGCGTGTGCGTGTGCGTGTGTGTTCAAGAGCTCAAAGAGTCCTCTGCCCACCTCCGGGCCGCGATGCGGTGTGGTGGTCCGCACCGCGGGAACAGGCGAGCGCTCGCCTATCCCCCGAGATGGGGCGCCTGGCGAACGCCGCCTCCTCGGTGCTCCCGATGGTTCGTTCACCCCTTGCAGCCCCAAAAGCCTCTTCTCCCCTTTCTGTTTACCGAGTTTTTGCTTTCCCGCTTACGGGGCCCATGGGGGGGTTCCCATGCTCCACCACAACGGGAGAGCGAGAGAGAGAGAGAGCCTCTCGTGCCTCCCTGCTGCGTGTATGTGTGTGTTGTCTGTGCATCCGCTGGCACCGGTGTGCGAAGTGTTCTCGCCCGCCTCTCGCCCCCAATAAGCGCACACCGTTGAAGCGCAGTGGGCTGGGCTGTCGGGCTGTTCAGGAGCAGTATCCGCCGGCCGCCTTGGCGCTTGTCTCCCCCGGTCTCGTTTACCTTACCGTGTTTCTCCCTCCAGGAGCAGAGTCTCAGTCCGGCCTCGCACGGCAGGCAAGACAACGATCGGCCCCTAGCAACAAGTTTTTGGCGTGCGGCGCCTGCGAAAGGAAGGCCAGGCGTGCTTTTCGTTGGACGTCGGCCGTCGTTGGGCGCGGGTGCGACGCGATCTAGAACCTCTGGCGACAGAGGCGCAACCCTATCTCGATCTGTGCGCCACGGGCTGCGCACAGTGTCTGGAAGCAATTAAAGAAAAAACCAAGGAGAAAAAGGCGCAGCGTTGGCGGCGCCATGTATGTCAGCCAGTGGGGCAGGCACCGGCGCAGGCACAGGCACAGGCACACCGACCGGGCCTTGGTTGCGCCAGGACAGGCAGCGAGTAGCAAAGGTCGCGTCTGCCCACCTTGGGCAGCGGTCTCGGGGCAGCGGTCTCGGGAAGCCGTTCGAGGGCTTCAGGCGAGGCTCGGCCGGGGGAGGAGAAGAGCAAAGGGCGGCGCTGCACGCGAGTGGATACCGGCTGGGCACGGCTGCAGCGGCCGGCGCCCAGCGGTTCTTTGCTGGCGCGTTCCGTTTGGCTGGCACCCAGGGAGCTTGACCGCGGCCCCAAGTCAAGACGGCATCTTGTGACCTTGGAACGGGTCGGGTCGCAGACACGGGACATACTGTACGTGGACGATCTGGTCAGGTCTGGGCAGGTCAGGCCTGGGCTGGGCAGGTCAGTGTCCAAAGCCACACGGCATGGGCATTGGGCATGGGCGTGCTGTGCGGTCAGCGGCTGGCTCCTTACGCCCGTTGCTCTGATGCTGCGTGTAATACGTGGCTGGCGGACACTTTGTTCACGTTGAGGCTTGTCAGTCCGGCCGATGGTTTTGTTCGCGGCACTGTGTCTTGGATGTTTCACTACGGTGACGTTGAGCCGTCTGAACCATAAACCAGGAGATGTCTCGAGGCATCGCTTGGATTGATCGGGTCGCCCAATGACCTCCTGGTGCGGTTTCCTGGTAGACCAATAGGACGCTTCGCTACTGTTGATCCGGCTGTCATTGGCTGAGGTCTTAATTTGGTATCTCATGCAATGTGCAGAGTTTGGACACGCAAAACTGCTAGGTGTGAGCATTTCTTGCAGGCTTGAACCTTGGTTGAATCAAGGCCCTCGGCTTCTGAATTGGTTGTTATTGATTATGTAGCTGCGCGGGCGTGGATCTATCGTACATCCCACAGTGCTGTCTTTGTCGGCAGGCTTATGGAAACCCCTATACTGTTAGAAGTTGTTTTTACCGGTGCGGTCCTGCCAGGGGATCTGGCTCTTTCCCAGGACACCTTATGATGCAGTTGTGATGGATAATGAAGTCACGTCGTTGCCACACGGGCAGGTTTCATTAAAAGTTATTTTTATAGGACTTCGAAAAATACTAGGAACGGCAAACGTAATGTGCGCATCCGTAAGTTAAGATATGTATGCAGAAAATTCTCAGACCGCGACTTGGCTTTGTTTTGGCTTGATGAGACAAACGGCCATGATGTACTTCGGTGCGCAAGGTGTGTGAATTGCGCACCAATGACCGCTCATATCGGTGACGAACATGAGATATTGAGAGAAGAATAGCTTAGAACATCAAATCGACCTAGTGAATTCTAACATTCCCAGACTTTAGATCCTCTCCCACTACTAGTGCACCCGGGAAAAACAAATGAAAACGCTTCAGTCATACTGTAAAGTATTGCATAGTTAACTAATTGTTATGAGATTTGATAAAACTTTAGTAAACCAGAGTCTATGAAGACTATTTAACTTGTAGACAAGCATAATATGCTGCAAGCTAACCCTCATCGGACCGCCAGTTCTGATACCCGACTCTGAAGAGGCAATCAACCAATGCAGGACCAACTTAGACCTGATGATAGAAATCCTTACAAGGCACTCTGGGCTGACGAAGGATCTATCCGTTCCTGGGAACACAACGACTTCATCGCTTTCCTGGCACCAATAATCCACAACGGCGACCATGTTGTTGTCGAGGAGGCACAGAGAATAATCTTTTTGGCCTCAGTTGATCATTGGTGAATCTAATCTGTTGTGCGAGTTTGGTCAGGCTTTTTCGGCCCCGGACATCACCGTCTGGATGCTTTGCCAGCTACAGTAAGAACCTAGGTAGGCCTGACGCTGGCTCGAGAGGACGCGTTTCTGCACTTTCCTCACCCTGTAACACCACGGACTTCTTATCATGATGTGGAAGCCTGATATGAGAGCCGAGGCCATTAGTCACCTGTGTTGCAGTATCAATTACTTCAAATATCAATGTTAGACGGCGAGTTGCACACTATTTCCTTTCAAGCAGATATTTGCCAACACGGAAAGAAAACGTTTTCCCAATTGTCAACCCGCGGGTATAGATATTGGGGGACTCCAGAATTGCAATAAGCTTCAATATAGCAACATTGAAATAATCGGGCGGTACAGTGCTCTGCTGGCCTAAGCTATATGAGGACCCCGTGGGCCTTGCGATATACGACACCCATAATTCTCACGTGACAGCAATCTCTTCCCCGTACTGGCTTCGTCTTTGCGCTGTTCAATCCAGATAGCGTCGATCCAGATGATTTTGCGAGGGAAATTCCTGTGAAACGATCTCAGTGCCTCGGGACGATTTGGAGTAACTTGAAGCATATTCGATCCATTGAGGGACACTTGATGTCCAAGCTCAGGCACCCCAAGTATAGGGCACCGCTTCAAATTTGACATTGCCGTCAAAACTGCAACGACGTAGCTCACAGCGAATCGGGCTCTTGAGATCATGGGATGGAGCGAGCTCGAGAATTTGTATGCCTCACGGGTCGGTGGGATCAAGGGAAGAGTGTTCAGACGGAATGCTGGCCAAGAGTGTGCAATTCTACCCACGTACGGCCACGATCCGATGTGCCGCAACGACACGAGGTACACGATGGTCGACAGAGATGTGGCCGCACGATAAACCGCTGACTGATTACGGAGACCAGGGCTGCGCGGTGCATTGGAGTACAGCCAGAAAGGTAGGTAGTTTCGGGAAGCCTGCAAGAATTGTGCCATCAGTGCTGACTGCAGGGCTCGGGGGAAATACTGTGTCAACTACAAAATTTCATGGCATAGCTCGGAGTTTCGTATTGAGTAAAAAAGGCCTCCAGGCAAGGGTGTGGAATTAGGTCTGGTAAAAGGAGGTCGTGGGGCTATAGCAGGAAGACAACTCGAGAGGTGTTCAGTGTTGTTTTTCACAGAGCGTGTCATGGGTGTGGGTTCGTTGAAAGGAAGATCTTGGGGATGCCGGCAAGCACTGGAAATTCAACGCCCCTGACTACATATAATACTTAAAGATGTACCTAACATTTCAGCCCCGGGGCCATTTGTCATCCACCGAGTCCGACGCACCAGATCCCGGCAATCACATGCTGTGTCTGGACTTGTGGATATCAAGGCTTGCCGCCCTACACTCTTTCAATGTTGATCCGAAGTCTAGCGGACTTATCTGGTTCCTGACGAGGTTTCAACTATTGACCTTGCGGTGTCCAGAGGTCGCAAACCCGGGCCAGCTCTCCTTGGCCTCCTCCACGAGGAACCTCGCCACCGCTGCGTTCACCTCATCGGGCTTCTCGAAATGCACATTATGCCCCGCCTCGACCGTAACCTCGGTCAGGTTCTCACAAGCCTTGCGCATCGGATCCGCGATCCGGGTCGTGAGGGTGGCGCAGTAGAAGTCGAACTTGGCATGGACGAACAGCACCGGCTTGTCCTTGCCCAGCCGGCCCTTGTTTGGCACCTGACCATTGTACGCGGCGTTCGCCTTGTGGTTCATGTAGTAGGCCGAACCGGCCCAGAGGCCCGTCTCCCGCGTCGCCTTGACAAAGGCGTCAAACACCTCGCCCTCCAGCAGCGGCGGGGGTAGCGTCTCGGCCGGGGCCGCCGGGCTGCCGCCGAACCGGCCGCGGTTCTTGCGGATGCTGGCGGAGGAGAAGGGCTTCAACGAGTCGCCGGCGTCGTATCCGTTCGGCTCCGGCGGGCGCGCCCAAACGGACTTGCAGAAGGCGGGGATGTCTGCCTCGAGAGGCTTTATGGACTCCTCAAACGCCTCCTCGTAGTAGGCCATGTAGTCCCATTGGCCGTAGGGGTACTCGTCCTCTGGGTAGGTTGCGCGGTCGACGAACGAAACCAGGTGGTCCAAGCCCAGCTCGAGCGACCTGTACGGCACACAGAGGAGCACGAGCGCTTGGACTGCGGCGGGGTGGTGCGCCGCGAGCGAGGATGCCACGCCCGCGCCCCAGTCGTGCGCCACCCAAACTGCGGCGGAGCGACCGTTGGCAGAGAGCAAGGCCAACATTCCCTGGACAAGCGCTTCCAGTGTGTAGTCGGAGGTGATGCGCCGAGCACTCGACTTTCCCCAACCAGGCATGTCAGGAGCAATGGCACGGAAGCCCAACGAGGCGAAGGTTTGAAGCTGGCCTTTCCATGACAGGGCGATGGCCGGCCAGCCATGGAGGAAAATGATTAGGGGCCCAGAGGAGGGGCCGGCCGCGAGGTAGTGGATTGTCTTCGTGCCGTCTGCATAAGAGACATCGTGCTCAGTGATACTGGCCATCATGTGTGGAAGGCCCTGCGGTAGTGTCTCGTATATGATATCTGCAAAGTTATACTTCCAGTGACGATGTGAGGGACCGATACAAAGGTGAATTTATATTCAAATGCTTTGGAGTCTTAGGCAAGGCATTTTTGCAATGAATTCCGACTTGTATCGGGGGTTAGAAAAACCTGAGATGTAAGAGAGAGCAAGATTAATAAGTATTACTTGTGTCTCTGTCTGTATCACGCCCTTTGGATGACCGACCAGCAACACTTGGCTGCAGGCTGCGGCTAACCTGTGGTAAACACCACTCACTTGGCTCTGACTCAGCAGGTTTGTTCTTAAACTTTGTCAATGCAGGTAACAACATAGCTATGATACGATTCCGGTCGCTTGAACATGGCAATAAGATAGGTGGTGAGAGAGGATCTTATAGTTAGGGAACATTAAACAGATATGATTGTTACGTAAGCAGCCGGGTGCACTACTAGTACCTTTGCCCTGCAGCAGCTTTAACTAGTTTTTTTCCTTTAATATATATATGTAATGCTTTATAATAAAATTAATTAAATTAACTATTTAACTATTTTATAATTGCTGCTTAAGTAATTTAAAGCCTGTTATATTATTATATAATAGCTATAATTTTTTTATATTACTTTTATAATAAAATTTAATTGTTAAATAGCTTTTTACTTATAACGTGGTTTACCAGAAAGTAGGCAGTATCACTAAATGGGCACTTTTTCCAAATTCACTTAACTTTAGTT
>LJJS01001747.1:0-33867 GCA_001447215.1 Diaporthe aspalathi
GTGCCGTTCACCGGGCCTCCGACGGGCCCGAAGTGCTGCCTTCCAACAACTTTTATAAAAAATAAATTTAACTAATTAATTTCAACTTTATATAACAGCAAGACAGGAAAGAAAGATTATAATTAGTCTGAGACATTTAATACCCTATATGTTTAACATACGTAGGTAATCATCTTGCTTGGCAGTGGAACTCAATGTCTTGATACTTTTGGATGGAGTAGCTGGGTCAGTCATGCCAGGCTATCCATGCTTATACAGGTATATTTGATGCTGGCCCATATTCTGTCACAATACCAAGACGTCATGCTCACGCCGCTACATTTCTGCATAGCAGATTACGCCAGAACATCAAATTTTCCAAACCCTCTCCAGATGTTCCAGTGTACCTTATGTGGCCGTGCCTTCATGGGCAGAGTCCCGGCCTCGGGCATAGATGACACAGAGATTCTCTCACCCCACCTCATGAGATGGAGTTGTTTGGACATCAGCCGCCAGTCAAGAACGAACTATTGAACTAAAAAGCAAAGTTTTTGACAATTCCGGAATGAAACAGAAGTCGTTGGCTCTCAAGGTGCTCCGCTATGCTCCGGGCTTGTGGGGTCTGCCACAGCGTTACCCAGAAGATAACATGGCAAACATGCCTGATTCTCTCCCACATTTCCGTACGGGCTGTAATAAAAATTTTCCGGCCAGCCTCAAGACCGGTCTCGCGGGATTACAGCCGGAGTATACATTGGCCTTCGGGTCGCACCGCCACCACCGACAGTCACTTTCGATCCGCCATACCTAAGAAGAGGATCGTTTTCAAAGGCTAGATCGGACGCTCTTTCCTGCTACCAGGCTCAAAGAGTGACCGGCGTAAGATTAAATGGTGTCTGCGATGCTGAAGTGGTTCACCCACGTGCAGGCCGCGGAATCTACGAGTGTCCTGGACTTCAGGAACCCTGCGGCTGCAGTCCAGGCTAGCACCTAAGTAATGGAGTCTACCATGGTATGCTGCGGTGAACCATGAAAGCCATCGCCTCCAAGTTTTGGTTCGGTTCCCGCACCAGCCATACAAAATTCTTTTTCAAGGCTGCGTTGCGGACACATTAATCTCTCTGCGATCAAGAGGGGTACGGCAAGGGAGGCATTGCAGCATCAACACTCAAAGTTAGAGGATTGACCTTTTACCTGCGGTGTTTGGCTGCTTTACCTTCTGCAGTCGTCCTTCACGCTCACTCATACTGCGTAGGTTCTCAGCGCCCCGATGTCCGACATGTAACGCCGCAACTGAGATAAACTCCAGCCGGGCCTGCTAAGTCGGTGGAGAGTTTGACCGAGGCAAACGCATCGTATGTAATGAGCGAGAAAACCGGCTAATGCCAAGCATCTGTTCAATATCGAAGAGCTCGGAAGAAGCCGTTTGCATTGCAATCATTCCCTAAGGCGATGTTTAGTTCTCACGTTCATATGTTGTGAGCCCACGTGACAGGTCCCGTAGCACAAACAAGTGACACCGTCTTCGACAAATATTTTATGATATTGCTATGTGGTTCGGGAATTATTCGAGGTGACTATGCGTGGTGGAAATGTCCGAGCCAATCACGCCCAGGCGCTGTGTTCGGAGTATTAGATGCCAGCATGTCTGACTTCTAACCGAGGGTCAAGGCGGCGGAATCAACCCGAGCTTCTCACCTGGGCATGAGCACTTTTTGGATAAATCAGGAAAGCTAGGCTGGTTTTTATTGGTCGAAGTGCTGCTTGCATACAGGGACTTTGATGGTATGACCGTGAGCGTGGCGAAGACGCACGCCAATCCCCGCTGCACAATCTGCAATGCGCAGCGGACGGGAACTGTCACAAGACACAAGCAAGGGAAGTCTGAAGAGCACGAGGCCGATAGATTGGGATGCACTCGGAGTATCTCGCTCTCGAGAGCCAATGGTCCGAGAGCTTGTGGTTGCGGTAGGTCAGCTCATTGTACTAGTCTGCTACAGGCATACATATATATATACATATATATTTAGCCTCCACCTGGACAAGACTATGTGCCGTGGCTCGGGAGTTCCACGCTTTTTTTTAGTTCTTTGTTCTTCTGAGACTCCTTGGTATGGATCTCTGGTACTATTACCAAACAATGACCAGCTTCGCACCGCTCTCGTTCCCGCCGGCCGGATGGGAACCACCAAGCAGCCAGCCAGGAGAGAATGTGTTCCTGAGCATACGCAAGGTCAGCAGCTTTGTGTCGAGTAGGTGGAAATCTGCGGTTGGAGACTCAAATCAAAGTGGTTCGATGATGCGTAGAATAAGCAGGATCTTGTCCAATGAAGAAGAAAATGAAGGGGCGTCGTCGGCAGACCTCAGTGCTCTGGGGAGAAGGTGGTCACAAGCGCGCATGCCTGAGTCAGATCCTCGGCGTGGAAGAAGATCGTCGATGTCGCCTTCGATCACGGAAGCAGAAATACGAACCCTGAGCCCAGGAACCTATCCGGACGAATAGTTGGGACCACCTACGCCTTCGATCATTTTGGTACGTGTTTGCCAGTGGATCTAACCTCGCAATTCCGGCCCCCGAAGAACAACTCCAGTTCTGACATCAAACCCAGGCTTCTCAGGGAATCTGCCTCGCAACTGCAATGCTTCCATCACATATTATGCAGGGAATGAGAACTTTTGGCCGGTGCTCGACAGATCGGCAAAAAAAAAATGCCCAAATGTAGTTACAGGATTCGGAGTACTCGTATCATCTGCCTGCGTCAGAAAATGAATCTTTCGGTGGTATCATGGCCTGGCTGGACCGGCGCCGGACCACACGGCCTGGCCAACGTTCCAGGCAGGGCTCAGGATGCCGGGTTCAATTGGTTAAGGCTGCAAAGGATTTGTCGTTGGCCTGCAGGCAGGCCCGCGTGATGGCCCTCGGATGTGAGGAGTCAGTCCAGGTAGTGATAACCAAACCGGCATGTTCCGTTCACCTTGCCAGTCCTGGAGTTCATGGCTATCTCGATTTCCAAGGTTGGCTGGCGCATGCGCCCAAATCCGGAGGATGGGGGGAACATTGAATAGGATTGGATCGAGATAAGGGGTCCTATATCGCGATCGTTATAACAAAATTCTAGTGGTAGAAAACGCGTTGGAATGTGTGCATTGTGCTCTAGATGAAAGTGGGTCGGCCCGCAGGTCGCTTCAGGCGGCGTGCATGCATGGCGCCAAACGCGCGCCTTTGGTGTCTCACATGCAACCCAAACCAACCCCCTCATCGACCTCATATTTTCACCCCACCGTTGCCACTCACCCACTGCCTGGGCCGGCAGGGCCGTTCTGACCTCCATCAAATATCTGGGCTTGACAAGAAGCTCAATTGACCACAAAGCTCAGCAGGCACACGCACAAAGCACAAGATGGCGACGAGATTCAGCGGCGACTCCAACAGGAGCAGATCGCCGTCACCGCCTTTTCAAGACACACCGACAACGTTGTTATCGCAGTCGCAGCAATTCCCCCCAACCCCAGGGCGCAAAGTAACATGCCCCCATAGCCAGCTCCTCTACAGGAAGCCGAGAAGGTACGCATGCCATCATGTCCCTCACTGACGAGAAAGCCGGTGTGCATACTGATGATGACCATCAACAAACCGTCAGATGGCCGCTGGTGCTCCGCTTCATCAAGGGCGCGATCCACAGGGACATCGCCCTGCCGGTCTTCCTCCACGGCCTGTTCACCACCGTCATCGTGACCTTGCACGTGCGGCTGCAGCACAACTTCGGCCTCCCCTCGAGCGTGGTGTCGTCGCTCTCCATCGTGGTCGGCCTGATGCTCGTCTTCCGCAACCAGACCGCCTACCAGCGCTTCTGGGACGGCCGCAACAACTTCGCCACCGTCATCACCTCGGTGCGCAACCTGATGCGCTCATTCCTCGCCTGCTCGGGGGGCCCCGGCGGCGAGGGCTTCGGCTCCGCGCAGGGGCTGACGCCGGCGGAGCGCGCCGACGTCGAGCGCACCGCCCGCGTGCTCATGGCCGTGCCCGACAGCATCAAGAACACCCTCCGCGCCGAGTGGGGCGCGCTCAGCGCCGCCGCCGACCAGTACGGCCAGGGCCTCCTGCCCCGCGGCATGCGCGGCCACGAGGACGAGGGGCTGACGCTGCCGGTGCAGCTGGCGTTCATCGTGGAGGCCTTCATCGCGAGGGGCCACGCGAGGGGGTGGTTCCACGCGCCGCAGGCCTCGCAGCTGACGGTGCAGGTCAACACGCTCATCGACAGCTTCGGCCGCATGGAGACCATCCGGCTCACGCAGTTCCCCGTGGCGATCCTGATCCACCAGAGGCAGGTCCTCGCGCTGTTCGGCTGCGTCCTGCCGTTCGCTGTGGTGGACGAGAGCCACTGGTGGTCTGTTCTGATCGTTAGTCTGATCATGTTCACGCTGTATGGCATCGAAGCGATTGCATGCCAGCTTGAGGATCCGTTTGGGTACGATCGTAATGACATCAAGATGGTAAGTCTAACGGCAGCATAGCATGCAGCCCGCCCCTTGTGCTCTGGAGCTCGAGCAGGGCCACCCCCGAGGTCCGCAGATGTCGTTGCGTGGGAAGCTAACCAGAGTTCCTGATAGGATGTCATCGTTGAGGACGTGCGAGTTGAGCTGGGTGTGATGCTTGATGAGTGGAGATCGACAGTCCGCGGACCAGTCAAGAAGTCCATGTTCTTGGGCGACATCGAGACTTGACCTGTCGGACCCCGCCGGAATACGGACATGGCGCAACGTTCATGATTGACTTCGAGATACCCGATGCACGTTCTTTTTCTTTCCCATGGCAATTTAGACCGACTTTTGAGGAGATCCTCACACCGACAGAATCGTGGTTCTCACATCTCCCCTTCCCAGCGGATCCCGTCGATCTTGCTCCGGGTGGACCGATGAGGATGCCGGCTGGCAGGGACTCAAGTTCCGCATCGAACATTCAAGAAACTCGTCACACAAAAATGGTAGAGATCAACGCCAGTCAGCCGCTCGGGCTTATGCGATGCAGGGACTGTGATAGATCATGTCGTGGCCTCCCGGGCCTGACGCCAGCACGACAACGCCCGGAGGTCGACACGAGAACAGGAGATTAGAGTAAGCCGGCACTCTGGCACTGCAGCAAGCCTCCAAGTTAGCATGTTTGAAAGCCGTATGACGAACAAGTTAAAAAAACAACGCCTCGATCTGCGAGGCCAACCAGCCAACGGTCGGGTCTACTGGAGATTCCCCCTCACTCTCTTACGTCAAGCAAGTTACCTAGAAATACATCATGGCCCGCAAATTACCACAAAGTTAACTCTGACCGAAGCCTTTTCGTCCGAAGGTTTGCGAACGCCCGCGAGCAAATCACAATCAACACAACACGCCAAGCTTTGCTATTTTGGCCGGATTCCCCCTGATCACAAGCTGCGTGCATCCCTGTTGTTTAGGGCGCAGTCGCTAGTCGCTAGTCGGGTTACCGTCGGTAATGTTGGCGCTGCCGAGCCTGCTGCTCGAATGAAGTGCCGCCAAGTGCCATGACACGACCTCAGGGGTGGGCCTTTTGTGGCTGCATGCTGCATGCCGATCCATTGGTGTGGGATCCCACATGCAAACCTTGGTAGCCCAGCCTGGCTGCCTCAAGCGAGTCGTGTGCACAGCTTCTGTTCTGCTGTGCTGCTTGCTGCGGCTGTCGGTACTTGGTACATCCGCCATGCCCACAAAATGCTGGCGCTGCAGCCTGCAGGGCGTAAGCAAGCCCAAAAAAACACAACCTCGAATCGCCGGCAAAGACCTTGCTCGCCGATGGTGCCATTGGCGAGCAGGGCGCGTCTGTGGTGGAGCAACCACTTGCGCCGGGTCGGTTCCCTAGCAACCTAGCTGCATACTATGACTGCACCGCCAACCTCCCCCATTGTTTCGGCCTTTAATTAACAACAGCAGTTTGACGGCCCATGAAGAGGAGGGGCCGAAATTGCCGGGGAGTTAAAATAAAATACCAGCAGTTCTGCTGCGACCCTCGCTCGTCTGCTGCTCGCTCCTGGTCCAGCGAGCTAGTCCCTCTTTCGATCTCTCTCTAGTTCGTATAGTCAGTCTGTCGCTTCCGGACCAAGCGGTGTTCCCAAGTTCCTAATAATGAAGGCAGTCTCCGGCTCCGTCAGGCGAATTGCGGTGGCTGGCGCCGTGGCCGGGCTCGGTGCTCTTCACACCGCCACCGCCTTCCCTCTCTCTGAAGATACAATCCTGCCGCGGCTCTTAAGTCGGGACGTGACGGCCAATGGCGCTGACTTGAATGGGAAGACGTACGACTACATCGTCGTCGGTGGTGGCCTGGCTGGCCTGACAGTAGCAGCCAGGCTGTCCGAGGACCCTGAGGTGACGGTTGCCGTCATCGAGGCCGGCCAAGACATCTACGGCGCACATGAGTCGAGGTTCCTCACCCCTTCGGCGGTTCTGTACGACTCATTCCTCAACACGGAGTACGACTGGAAATATGTGACGACGGCACAGGCTGGGCTCAACCAGCGCACAACACCATGGGCCAGAGGCAAGGTCCTCGGCGGCAGCTCATCGGTCAACAGCATGTACATGGTCCGGGCCTCCGCCCGGGAGTTCAACTCGTGGGGCTCGCTAATCGGCGCGCCGGAGCTGTGGGGCTGGGATAACATGTTCGCCGCCATGAAGAAATCAGAGGACTTCCAGGAGCCCGTCCAGGCCGTGCGGGACGTCGTGCCCAGCCTGAAGTGGAACCCGGCCAGCCACGGAACCGGAGGCAATATCAAGACCGGGTGGCCAGGCAAAAGCTACCCCTTTGTGCAGTCATTCCTGAATGCCGTCTCCAACACGGGCACGCCCGTCAACAACGACCCTGACGCTGGCGATAACTGGGGTGCGTTCCTGGCCACATCGGCCATCAAGCAGGAGAACTGGCACAGGTCCAGCTCGCGGACGGGATACCTGGACTCCATCGACACGGAGCGGGCCAACCTCCACGTCCTGGTCGGCAACCAGGCCACCAAGGTGCTGCTCGACACATCCGACCCCAACAACGTCAAGGCCACGGGCGTCCAGTATGCGACTGGCGCGAATGCTCCCCTGTTCACCGTCAACGCGGCCAAGGAGGTCATCGTCTCCGGCGGCACCATCAACTCGCCGCAGCTGCTGCAGCACAGCGGCATTGGCGACGCCGCCCAGCTGACCCAGCTCGGCATCAACTCGACCGTCGACCTGCCCGGCGTGGGCCACAACGTCCAGGACCACGTCAGCGCCGCGCTCCTGTACCCGCCCAAGGACCCCAACCAGCAGCCCCCGGCCAGGCTCACAGGCGACCCCGTGACGGACTCGTTCGTCCAGTCCGCCATCGCCTACATCAACCTGACCAGCCTCGTGGGCGCCGCCGAGGCCGGCCCCCTGCTGGATACCATCCGCGCCGACGTCACAAACGCCATCAACGCCGCCGCCGTGCCCGCCGCCGTCAAGCAGGCCTGGAACGTCACCTACGCCAGCCAGGTGGACAACATCTACAACTCCCCCGTGGGGCTCGTCGAGATTCTCCTCGCCGACATCTACGGCACCGTCAACATGCAGGTGGCCCTGCAGCAGCCCATGTCGCGCGGCTCCATCCTCGTCACGAGCGCAGACCCCTTCGCCCCGCCCGCCATCGACCCGCAATACCTCACCATCGGCGCGGACCTGCGCCTCCTGCGCGCGGGCCACAAGCTCGCGCGGCGCATCGCATCCGGCATGGCCGACGTCCTGGGCGCCGAGTCCAACCCGGGCACGGCGGCCGTCGCCAGCGACGACGACGCCGCCTGGGACGCCTTCATCCGCCAGAACGCGGGGACCGAGTACCACCCCTCCAGCTCGTGCTCCATGCTGCCCCGCGCACAGGGCGGCGTCGTCGACAAGGACCTGCTCGTCTACGGGACGGCCAACCTGCGCGTGATCGACGCCAGCATCGCGCCCACCAGCGTCAGCGCGCACCTCATGACCGCCACGTACGGCATCGCCGAGGTCGGCGCGGATATCATCAAGGCGGCGCGCAAGGCGGCGGCGGCGCAGGACACCGCTGGCAAGCTGCAGCAGGCGCAGCAGGTCAGCCCCGCTGCTGAGGCCGCGGGCGAGCAGGATGATGATGATGAGTCCAAGACGGCCTCCGTGGCTGCTGGCGCTGGCACTGCCGCAGTTGGGTCCATCGCTGTGGCTGGCCTGATAATTGGCCGTACCGCGCTGCGGAGGTGGCAGGGCCAGAAGTACGCCCGGGTCGTTACTTGAGCGACGCGAGGGAAAAGGTGACATGTGTGACGATCTTATGATAATGCCCGGGCAGAGGTACGTGCCATTGGTGCTTGGATATGCTCAATGACTGGGGTGGGGATCTGCCATGCTCTATTCTAACACATCCATGAAAGTAATGTATGTAGACGGTCTTCCCATTTTTTTTTCTTGGGAGGTTGGTTGGCTGGAGTACGCTCGCCGATACCCTTTTGGTGCTGCTGTGTTTAATGATTTTCTCGTTGGTATCTGGCTTGTATCATGGGCTTCACTTGGGCGAAGCATGTAACCCTTACTTTCTTGTACGGTAGATACTGGATGACTTTCTTGGCTTCACATTAAGGTTGATGACAAGCCAAAACTAAATATGCCATCTCGTCAATATCTCTGGCGGCTGATACTGTGATGGGGAATACAGACACGCCCCCGCGACCCCCGTCGTGATCTATGTCCTGGTGACGCTTCTTGTGGTCGTGAACCGCGTCAAATTTTTCTGGCCTTCACATCGGAAGGAGACGCGTCGTGGGGCGCCAGAAGCGTGTCAGTCCCGTTGGCCTGAAGTCAGGATCAACATGAAGGGGAGGCCCAAGACTTCTTGGGTCCTTGGCGGCTTGTGCCGTATGCACAAGACGTCCCGAAATAGTCTGACGAGTCAAATGCTCCCTTGGCGTGGAATAGTAATACCTTGGTAGACTGTCCTTCGGTCAATTGTGGAGGCTCGCATCGGATGAACCTGCACACATTCGGTACCAAGACTACGCGTCTGTAATTTTCTGGCTTGACTTCCTTTCTTTCGGCGCCGATGGGGTACAGTCTCCGTCGCGTCTGACCAGTCTCAAAGAATAAGAGCCGTAAAGCACCAAGTCGAGGCGAAAACAAGAATTCAAATTGTCTCATCATTATGGGCTCTAGGATACTCCCATAATGGGCAGAAGCCAAAAAGCAGCGCTGTTTTAAGTAGAGATCCAGTCTGGTTGTTGCCGGACGCCATTCCCTGGTATCAAAACCACATGTAAATATCATCTAATGCTCGCTCCTTCGACAGAATCCCTCTCGAAGCCATCATGCCTTTTCCTCCAAACCGTCCCTGTTCACGTGGACCTCGCCCCGGTAGATCTCCAGTATCGTCATCAACGGCAACGCCAGCATCAACAGGCTGACCATCGTGGCAAAGCTCCACTGCCTCTCCCCGCTGTCCGACAGCGCCGTGGTGGGCTGGCCGAACGCCTGCGACGTGTAGATGACGCGGACGGTGGCGCCGACCGCGATGGCCGTCATGATGGCCCAGCCCGCGAGCTGCACCCACTTGAAGGCCTTCTGCCTCCTGTCGTGCAGGTACCACGTGGTGGCGAGGAAGACGACGCAGTTGCCCGCGATGACGGCGATGGTCCCGACGTACGAGAGCCCGACGTTGCTCGCCTGCCCTCCCTCGACCCGCCACGCGCACGTCGTCGGCAGCGTGGTGGCCTCGAGGTCCTTTTGCACGACCTGCAGCATGAAGATGCCGTAGACGCAGCTCAGCACGAGGTTGACGAGCATGAGGGCCTGGCGCACCCAGCGGATGACGGCGTCGGCCCGGAAGGAGTGGACGAGCACGAGGAGGGTCAGGTTGTGGACCCCCATGGACAGGAGGGCCAGCATCCAGATGATGAAGAAGTGGTACGGCACCAGGGTGTTGATCTGGGCGAGCCCCACGGCCTGGATGCCGATGCCGTAGAGTATCTGCTGGTCAGAGAAGCCGTACAGGAGCTTCCGCCGGATCACGCCCAGCGCGGGCTTGTGCGAGTTGAAGAAGGACTCCTGCAGGATCAGGGAGATGGATAGCGCGACGGCGAGCACGGCGGGGATGATGAATCCGAGTATGACCTGGACATCGTTAGCATCATGACCCAGAAGCAGTTTGACCACAGCCGTATCCAGCCTGTATTGGTGAATGGAGCAAAGCGGCGGGGCATGATCTTCAGAAGGGGGTCCATGTGTGGGCCCCCTGCTGAGGATCAATGTAAGGGGCCGATTATAGAGCTCGGTAGTCATTGCGAAAAATGCATCTACCATAGTAGGTAGACTACTTTTCAGGCATGCAGCGGACACAGGATAGAGGAAGGTCAGGAATTACTCACGCCAATGCCTGCTATGCCGGCGTTGGACGGCGTGCTCGCCGGGGGGTTTGTGCAGTTTGCAGAACTCATTCTGCTTGAGATGAATGCCAAATGAGTGACGGTGACGGGTTGGAATCGGAAAACGCTTCTCACGAGCAGCGACAGGGCCGCATCGCAGTACTGAAGCAGTGTACAACAGCAATAAGGAAAGATCGGAAGTCCGAATAGGATCGACAGCCTCGGGGTTGGGCAGGAAAGGAATGATGGCGAGCTGGAAATGAGATGACGCACTTCTGCCTGTGGCTTCTGGCCCTCTTTCTACCTGACACAAGGGATGGACGATGGGTGGCCTCTCGCAGGCCCAAATAAGGAGGGGGATAAGCATTGAATGTGGCAGTGATAGGCGCGGGAGGCGTGCCCCTTGTCTGCTCCTGGTTGGCGGTTGCATGGTTCTCGACTGTTACATCTTCATGCGCCGTCGCGCCTGGCCGGCCAATCGACTTGCCCAGCTCGAGCCGGCAGATCGCTCATCGTTCCGACAAGGACAAAGGGTACGGGTCAACTGGCATCCTCAAAATAGGGCAGCGTCTCGCTTTGTGGGTTCGTCTGCAAGTTGAGACTTCGACCCTCTTGTTCCAAAATTGTCACTAAGCGCCGGCACGTTTACATTCACTGACGCGGAACAACATTCCGCGAGAGGGGTGAGGCGCCATCAGGGGAACTAGCCACAACCTGGAACTGCGCCGCTGTAGGTATATGCGGGCGTGCGGAAATAACAACACGAGTCTATTTCCGAATCAACTCTGACAACGCCACCGCCAATAACCCATCCCTCACAAGTGATGGGCCCAGTGGTTCAATAACCAGAGGCAGGGACAACAAAGCTTCAGGATTAGGTGGTGTCCTAGAAAGGTTTTTTTTTTCTTTCTTTTTTTCAGAAAGCAATCTCAAACTCCTGCCGACACTACGATTTCTCGCTCACAGCAGAATGCTTAACCTATGGATCGTGCCGTACGTAAGCGCATTGGGCAAAGCTGATTGACCAGACTAAGGACGCCGAGGCCATTAGTTATCTACAAAGTCGCCATCGTTCTGTGGGTTGACGTGCTGATACACATCCAAGTGACCTCACCTCTCAGGTCGGGCAGCTGTGCCGGATCTTGCGCGAATATGAGCACCCTCTCAGAGACAGCCTCATAAATCCAAGAGCACCCAGCATCTCTTTCCTATGACGATGCCTCTAGGCCTTTTTAGTGGCCAATGTCGTTAAACTAGAAAATACTTATCCTTGTCTTGAAATTTATTGTGTTTGAAGTCAGCTCCCTCTGTGTCACTTTGTGCGGCTGTCTTGTGAATACTCGAGCATGGCAATCTCGACGGATGCACCTGCAAAACCTCGGCTGCGAATCGCCATTTCAGGCGGAGGACCAGCTGGGCTGGCAGCGGCCATAGCTCTCCTCCAGAAACCGGGCTTCGAAGTGACCATATACGAGCAGGCTACAGAGCTGCGAGAAGTCGGGGCTGGGTTGAGGGTTGGGTACAACTCTTGGAGAGTCCTTGAGCTTCTTGGGGTGGCGGACAAGGTCAAGGGACACATCAAGGTCGATCATCAGCATCGGTATGCCCTCGGTCTACGTTGCTTACACGAGATGTACACATACTAAACATCGACAGCGACGGAGTCACCGGCGATGTATTGTACACCTACCCGCCCTACGAGGGGGAGTGGAAATACCACGACACAAGAATCAGGCGGACTGTGTTGCAGGACGCGCTGAAGAGCCGAGTTCCTTCAGAAATAATTCAGTTGAAGAAGCGACTGGTAGACTTGGTACAACAACCCGGAGGAGGCGTAACTTTGCTGTTCGAGGACGGCACATCCGCAAATGCGGACTTCGTCATAGGTGCAGACGGAATTCGATCGGTCAGTTCTCAACCATGTTCATTTCCGACGCGCACAGCTTGGGGAACTGACTTGCCCTGAAGGCTGTCCGAAGAGCTACATTCCCCGACCATGAAATAGCGTACAACGGAACCACCATCTGGCGCTGCTTGATACCACTAAACACCGTCGACCACTTATCGATCACCAAGTACACGGCGTTTCACCACGGCCCGAAAAGAATGTTCAAATGTTCGGTGGTGTCAACTGAAGAGGAAATAGAGGCAGGAAAGGGGCTTTGGGAGATGACATTGCGCTCGTACGAAGACCCGGCGCAAGCCAAGGGGAAGAAGTACAGTTGGGGCGTCCCCGCCACCAACGAACGAGTCGCTAGTCATTTCACGGTAAGCCTGTCTCACGTATTCCACCTGGACTCGCTGACAAAGTAAACAGGCATTCTCGCCTGAGATTCGTGAAGCGATCGATAGGGTGCCTGAAGGTACTTGGAGAGAATTCTCAGCATTTTCCGGCCCCAGGCTTCAACGAGTCATCGCCAATGGGAACATCGCGATCGTCGGAGACGCATCTCACCCGTTATTAGGTATGTGATTACTTACCATGGTATGTTGTAGCTCAAAAGGGATGACATACTGATTTCTTCCTAGGCGCATTCGGCACTGGCGCAGGGTTCGCCATGGAGGACTCGTGGCTTCTGGCGCAGATCCTAGAGTTACACATCAATCAACACAGAAACGACAGGGAGCGTGCTCTTAAGGACAGCCTTGAATTGTTCGATAGTATTCGTTCGCCATATTACCACAGGATCTACGATGTGCTCGACGCAAAGCCCAAGGGTGGAGAGATTGATTTCGCCGCATGGTCGCCGACCCCAGGTGGTCCGCTGAACTGGATTTACTTTCATGACATCGAGGAGGAGTGGAAGAATTTTAGGAAGCAACTCAAAGCTGTCACTTCCTGAGATTCATTCCAGGGTGATACAAAACTACAACCCAGAGTCCCAAATCATCAGTAATGGAAGCTGCTGGGAATACACAACAGCCCGTCTCACCATGAAACCTCGTGCCTTGACCAGTTCTCAGACAAATGTGCTGAGACAGCTCAAACATTCGCTGATCATGCATCACCTTCTGACGTCTCTGAGATTGTAGGTGACGAGGTAGAGGCACTTCGGGATGCAAGAAAGCTATCATTGAGTTCTACAATACTTGCTACTCGATTGCCTACTCCAGGTGTATTATGCATATTATGCATGGCCCCCATTCTCTCAGCGAATTGTGCTCTCGTTTGCCTTCTCGATACCATTAATGTATGCCTATTTCTATTCGTCAACGGTGTCTTGCATCCATTCATATCTCCCACTGTAACTGAGCTGAGACGGGAGTGAACTAGTTCCGCCTGGGAGCCTTGGTCACTTGAATTTGGTAAAACATACAGTGACAAGAGTCTTCAGGTGAAAATTTTCAAATTAGATACACCATGTTGAACCGCCCGTCATTGTTCTGACCTTGACTTGTTTCGTGAAATTCACCTGCAAGATAATCATATGTGTGGTGGTCAAATGCATGTAAAAGCTTTGAGAGGCCAACTCGCTTGTAGGTATGTTCCCTGCAGACCGGGCTGTCAGGGATGCGCTCCAAGAGGAGGCATATTAGATCAGTGGACTTCCTTGCCGGCGCCACAGGCATGCAGTAAATCTCGTTGGACTTGGTGAGCCGGCCGTCTTGGTCATCATCGCCCGGGCAGTCAAGGCAAACATTGTAGTGCTGTTCCTTAGTCACCTTGTTGTTCGTGCCATCACCCAGGTCCAAAGACCAGAAATACCGTGTCTCCTCTCGTCGCAGCTTCGCCCGGCACACGTAGGCCCACAGTCGGATGTGTCCTCCCGTGACGAGACCGTACTCATTGTCCGTCTGGCACTGCACGAACACGCTTTTTCTCCCGGCATTTATTCCCGTCCCGGACCCGGCACCTTCGTCGTCCTTCGGAACCCTGACCAGGAATTGGTCAGGGTTGAGAATGTCGCCATAAGTGATTCCTTCCCATACTGGGCGTCCACGGATGCCCAGGAGAAAGATGGCGCTCTATATTGCTTTGGGCGTTTTGAGAGAAACTCAAGTGTCCTGACTCCAGACCCAGAGTCTCTGAAGACTGGTTCAGCGTGCCAGAGTAGCTGACTGACGAGGTATTCGCGCTGATCCCACAGTCCAGCTACATACTGGACCTTTTGCGGACTCGCGATGATGGTTGCCATCTGATTAGCTACTCCGGACAGAGCGATGAGTTTATCGTTCGCGACGGTCAAGTCAGTCCTGGAATACATTTCGACAATGCGAGCCCAGAGCTCAAGTGCATGAACAACCGGTGGCAGGTCGCCCCCGGTTCCCAAAAGAGGATCGTCATCTCCTCGAAGCCTGTTCCTCCTTAATTTCTTGCCGTGTTTTCCAGGCTCAAGTCCCTTGACGGGGATGCCTTCATAGATCTCGTCACTGATGAGTTGGTAGTTCGATATCTTGGGATGATTCCCCTCTATTTCATCAAACTCTGCGCATTCCCAAGCAATGCGGCCACGACAGAAGTGCAACACCCTGGGTGCCAACAAGCGTTCCTGGACAACCCAGCCCCTTCTGTTGACGGGTGCTTGGTTCACAAGTTTCTCCCAGTTCGACACGTCCAGCAGCAGGCAGTTTCTCACAGTGGCCAGCTGTGCGGATTCAGCATCTGAGTACGAACTCTCTGTTTCGCTAGTGGGGGAATCAGAGTCTGACTGATCTTGGACTCGAAATGTCGTGTCTTTTTGAATGCCATGGATATTTAGGCTGATGATATCCTCCCACAAGCGCTGAGGTTGACGCTCAGAGTACAACCCATCGTCGCTTGATTCTGCGGCTGTCGCCGAAATATTCAAGAAGGAATTGCGGTAGACTTCCTGCATCAAGGCAGACTCTCGAAGCCAATCATCAGGGTCTTCTTGGATAATACACAAGGAATCAATCCAAACGTAATGAATATTAACATTCACACGAAGAGCGAAGAGGACTTTTCAGTAAAAGGTTAGCCTTTCAAGTATCATGGAATCATTCCAAGGTTTTGTTAGTCTCGAGGTTGGGCGGAGAAGAGCATTGACTGCCTACATAGGTAGGTGTCCTGTCTACCTTGCAACCACGTGGAGCGTTTAGAGATAAACAGCACAGAATCATAGCATCAAGAGAATAGAAGCATCTAAAAGAGTGAACGGAACTGCTTACTAGCGTCTTGAAAGGTTTGAGGGAGGCTGCCCAACTTCACGCCATCTTCGTATCGTTTCTTCGTCTCTCGTAACAGTTTGGCTGGCTTCTTCGTGCCACCCCACCTGTGACTGAGTGTCACATAGGCTTTGCCTTCCAGCTCAGACGGGTCCAGCTTTTCTGTCTCGACGAGATTGACCATCACATCCTGCAGCTGGTCCGGCCCCAAAGCCGCGTGGTATTTCCATTCCTTGACGTCGATGGTGCCAGCCTTTCTCAATTGGGACAAGTCGATCAGGCGTGTAGGGAAATACGGGGGGTTTGAACGTCGTCTTTTGACACATTTGCACTTTCGAAGCCATGTTCTGGCGAGTCCTAGGACTTCGGCGTGATCCATGTGATTGGATACGGGCGTTCTTGGTTTCAGTTCGGAAGAGTCTGGCACACAACTGGTCAGTCCAAATAGACCAGAAAGAGGGATCCTTGTCAAGTGAAATACCTGTGGGCCTGAGTACAAAAGTGTGGCTTAATTTGACCTCGGCCGATTCTACAGTGAAATCGAGGCGGTAGACGGAGACAGCATAGGGATCACCTGATACTGGTGTCACCGCGGATAACTGTGCATGGCTGCGTAAATCAAGCAAGCCTCCGCTGCGAGTAGCGTGTGTCCCCTGTAGTGCGGGATCCAAGCCGATCCCGAGTTCTTCGCCCAGTACGCGACAAATCGAGCAATCCCTAGAGACTGATGTCCAGAAAGACTCGGCTGAAGCATGATGGACAAAATGGAGGCGGCTCAGCGTGCCTCCGAAGATTTGCCCACGTCGGCCTCGCAACATCCAAACGCAGGTTTCGCAAAGCATGGTTAGTGCGAAGCAAACAAGTATTTACGGGGGCAGTTTATGTTGATTCAAGCCATAGAGATATGGACAAGCAGTTGTTGAGCGAGCTGAGACCGGAAGGACTGAAGGCAATTGAGGGGCACAGTTAGCATGGGAGCGAGGAATCCAGCCTAACGAATACCCGTAATCCCGAGTGCAGAATCATTGCCGCAGACTCAGATAAGTGTTGGTTGTTTCCCCTCCAGTAGTGACCACTTCGACCGAGAGGGGGCAGTATTGACTCACGTGGACTTCAGGAACGGCGTGCCAGCGAGCCCGATGCTCAGTTCAGCGTAATCTTATTATGGGCCGGTAGAACAACGATGTTGAATCCAGTGTATCATTCTTTGAATCAATCCATCGGCCCATCGACCCGTTGTCATCAATATGGATGGTGGCCCGGAATATTGGCGTGCTTGCTTGCCCAGGTGTGCGTACGAGACGGCGCCTCAGCGCACCCCGCTCGAGACGCAGAATGTGGCTATGAACCAACAGATGCCTGCATTGCCGATCAGCGCATCCATGAATGCCCCGGCCCAGCCAATCATGCTGGTTCTAGAACTGGGAAGGGTTTTCACACTGGTTGATCCCGTGCTGCAGTGCCTGTCCTCGGCCCTACGTAAAGTCCGGTGAAGTGGAGCACGCTGAGCCACTCGAGACTCAGAAGCTTGTCTCCTGTGGAAGAGCGGTCGACCAGCGCTCCGGGATACTATTATTCATAACCCTGCCTTTACGTTGTCAATTTTGTTCTGCTCTGGTCATAATATACAAATTATTAACAATACCTAGCTAAATAATTACATGTCTTCCCGGTGAATCTCTTCTCAATCATGCTGTGGTAGTTTGTCGCTGGCCGTCGTATACATTTTGACCAATTCATCTCCCTTCTGCGCAAAAGTTCGTTCCAACTGTTTCCGGTTACCCCATAAGATTTTCTCAGCTTGTGAATTGTGGCGTTGCGCGGTACGCAGGCGGCAGGATGCCTTCGATGGCAGCCTTGATCTGAAGCGCCAAAGTGCGTGAATACCAGCGGTGCTGCGACGTGAAACCGCCCGCGACCCAAAAGTTCTCGACGTTGGGATGCCGCTTCCACATGCCGCGGATCTCGCCCTCAGCATCCAGCCCCAAAGTGGCGTCCAGCCTGGACGCAATGACGCGGGCCTCGTCATTTCCGCCCAATATCTCTGCAGAGGTCTCCCGCACGTTCTTGTCGGCGAACCCCGTGCACCAGATCACGGCATCAGCCTCGAGCTCGGAACCGTCGCTGAATCTCAGCCCCGACGAGGTGTAGGCGACAGGCTCCACGTTGGCCTTGACGCTGCTCTTGCCGTCCGCGACCAGCTGTGAGCCGCCGGTGTCAACGTAGTGGCCGCCGGCCCGCTCGAGGAGGTGGTGCATCAGTGATGCGTCCGCGTGAGAGCTGTCGATTACGGGAAACCCCGCGGCAGCCAGGGCCTGGTATCGATGTGGCTCCTGGGATGCAAGCAACCCAAAGAGACCACGTACCATCTGAGCGTCGACAAACGTGGGCGCGGTCTGGGACAGTTTGTCTCCCAGCTCCACGCTCAGGTCGTACACCCCAAGACTCCGCTTGTCGCAGATGTACTCAAGTGGTACAATGTATGTCTGCGACCGGACAACCATGGTCGTCTTCAAGCCGGCCGTGTGGCAGTCCTCGAGA
The DNA here is from genome assembly GCA_001447215.1 of Diaporthe aspalathi. NCBI lineage: Eukaryota > Fungi > Ascomycota > Sordariomycetes > Diaporthales > Diaporthaceae > Diaporthe > Diaporthe aspalathi. The sequence goes on from LJJS01001747.1 coordinate 18,039, forward strand.
ACATCGAAGGCCGTATTGGCGGACCCTACAATCAACACGGACTGGGCAAATATTTCAGTCGTTACAATCAATCATGTGACACAATGTTTCAGATAGTAATCAACTCACTTTGACCCCACGCTCTGCCAGCTGTTTTCCGCTCTTGTACTGTGACGAATGGATGCTGATGCCACTAAAGATTTCTCTGTTCGCAACATTTGGGACCAACGGCTTTTGAGACCCAATACCGGTGGCTTGAACCAGATGCTTCGCGGTGACTATGCAATCCCCAGCAGGCGTAGAGAGGGTGACGTTCCAGTGCTTAGTCGCTTCATCATACCTGGTTGACAGGGCCTTGGCCGAATTGATCATATTGAGATGGAAGGTGGCCGAATACTTCCGCAGCTGCTCGGCCAATTCATCCTTGGTGAGGAGGTGCGGGCTGTGGAGCTCCGGAGCGTACCCTGAATGCGAAAATCAGTTTCAAGGCCACACTTCCGCGCAAACAGCACAGGCGATGTGCTACGTACTCATATAAGGCAGCTCGGATAAGGCCGTCGGGATGTGGAACTTCATGCAGTCATAACGGTTGGCCCAGTTGTCCCCCGCTCGGGGGTTACGCTCGGCGATGATGCTATCGACGCCGAGGGCCTTCAGTCGCGCAGCAAGGGTCGCGCCTGCGTTTCCACCCCCAATGATCAATACATCCGTCGCCAGACGCCCTCCGCCGTCTAGGGGTCTGCCGGGAGCTTGAAGCAGGGACTCGTCCTCTGGATATGAGTCCAGGCTCCGAAGACCGGTACAGAGGTTCCAAATCTTCCAAGAGACGATACCGTTGAACTTTGTCGGCAGTAACTGCATTCTGCCCCAGCACCGCGCTGCTGGCGAGTTGGTCCTGAAACCGAGGTCACAGTCGACAAATTGCTGCCAGAACAGTCAGCCCTCACACCAACACCCGCTCCTCTGCACTCGGAAGTGGGCTGCGAACCAGGACCGGGGAGACCGGGACAAACTGAGGAGCTCCCTCGAGTTTGAATCCCTGGTTCAGCTCCCTGAGCTTCGAGGTCTCCAGGAGACTCGCCGCTACGGCGGCAGGGGTCGCAAAGGTGCGGAGATGGTACGTCAACGCGAGCTGATCCTTCCAGTGTGCCTGGCCCGGGAAGAAGCATCTCTCGAGCTTTCCGGCGTCCCCGTCCGCCAAGGCTGCATTGAGCTCATCGAGAAGACCAGCTGCCGCCCCTATGAGGTCGGAGCCCTCTACGGACGCATTGTCAAGTGTTCCGGGGGTGATCATGGGTAGGGGAGCCGATTCCGACAGTTGTCGCAGCTCAACCCTCGGAGGAAAGTCATGTTTTTCTGAACTATCTTCGAGACGCTGAAGGGTCAGGTCAGAGGATACCCCGCGAAACTCGGAGGAAGCCATCTTCTGTTGCAAAGCGCTGAGTTGCAATGGTAAATTAATTAGGACTTCGATACCAGTCGGGACTGGGAGAGGAGAGAAGATGATTTTCTCTTCAGTTGTGCAGTTGTTCGTGAAGTGAATGGTGGCGGAATGATCACTTCAGCGCCAATATATTGACTCAAATGTATCTCTCGTAGTTTCAGCGGCGAACGACAGGGAGGTCTGCCTTGACCAAGTATCTTCACTTGACAGAACAAAACTAGTGACAAGAGCCCCCTGAAATATGGGTTGACGAGCATTATATATGGAGCTAGAGTCTCGCTGGAGGTGGGTTTTCTCAGCTCTACTTGCCGACCGATGGCCGCGGGGCCAGATAGCCTCGGTCAATCAATCCCACAGAGACGATGGTACACGCGAGCTGACTGGAGGCAGGATCCCCATCCGACGTTGGATCGCACTATGGCTCTCCCGCGTGATTGATAACTACAGGGTTCCTTTTGTCCCGTGCATTACCCCTGCACCCACACGTGGAGACTGAAGAGGCGGAAAAGACGCAGAAATTGACGAATAAATCTCCCTACGGTTAGACGTCAGATATGAGTGGCTTGAGGATGAGGATCGTAACAAATTAGTTTGTGGCCTGGCCCAAGCTGGCTTACATGTCCCTAAAACGGAGAAAGGACATCTCGAGAAAGTCCCTCGTGACTACCTAGTAGCAGAACAAGGAACTTGAGAGCCGGCGTTCCGGAACCACAACAACAGAAAGCCCAAGCCCTATTCCGCAAAACCGAGAAACCACTTGCCAGGTTCCTTTCTTTCGACATTGGATGTTTGGTGTATCGCGGAAGCGAGTCACTCGGATGTGTACCGGAGCTTCGGTGCTTTTGGGGTCATGCGTGCAACACAAACCCTGGTGAGCTCAGCAGCGGCGGCCGCCTTCCTACACTTGGCGGCGATGTGACCTTCGGATCGGGTAGCGCCTGACTATGATATCCACGAACAGGAGCCTATTCGTCCGGTTCGTGACGGCGATCTGAATGGTCACCGCTTCTATTTGCCGTCCATACTTGGATTGGGAGACAAACAAGAAGGGGAATTCTCGCCGCAAGAAGGTCCTCGCCCCGTCATATAGCACATTCTACAGAATAATGTGCCTACTGACGATTGCAACTACTCAATACTTGAACCTGAGTTAATTTAGTTTGGGCAAGTTGTCATGGCTGGCCATGCAATGTTGGCACACTGTTCACCCTGGTCAGGGAGACCTTTAACTAAATTAGCATTCAATCAGGTTAAGATAGCCAAGCCCGGCTACATTTCGTACTTAGGTACGCTTTTACGTCTGAGCAGTACCTTCCCGCGGGACGGGTATGTACCCCAGGACGAGCCACTTTATAGTAAAACATCCAAGTCACAGCGGTATCATGCCCGAAGCAAGTTCTCACGACCGCAAAAGGATCCATTGACATTGCACGGAGACATACTTAGAAAGCAGCTGCCAAGCACAGTCACCTCCTTTCAGCTCGAAGAGTTAGGCGACGTGATGTATTCATCCTATGACAACTAATTCCGTAACGAAATGGTATCTTCGTAGTAAATGGCGATGCATCACACGAAATCGGACCCCCTCAAGCCTTCTCGCCGTCGATGACCTTTCTGCGCCCAATGCCCACCATTTGCACCATCTCCTTCCAGAAGCTGCTCGGTGGCTCGCGCACAAGGAGGTGTTCCTCGTACCTGTCGAGGAGGGGCCGGTCCCAGACGAGGTCGACGTCCTTGGGCCGCATCCACGTCGTCCGCTTGAGGACCTTCCAGAAGACAAACAGGACGGGGGCGACGATCTGCATGGTGTAGTTGGAGAAGAAGGTGCCGACGTCGAAGGTCGGGCGGAACGACGACCAGCCGTAGGTGAGGACGACGATGGTCTGCAGGACGAGCGCGACCCAGGCGCCGTAAGGTTGGAGGTAGCCGTAGTAGGGCAATGTGCGGCGGTCGAGCCCCTGCGCCCTGCACGCGGCGTAGTAGTTGAGGAAGGTGATGGACATAACGATGTAGTTTATCACGCCGCCGCCGGTGATGAGGGCCAGCAGCCACTTGAGGACCACGGCGGAGCCGCTGCCGCACTGCAGGAACGACAGCATGGGGAAGATCATCGTGACGGCGAAGCAGTAGATGGGGACGCCGTTCTTGGCGGTCTTCCGGAGGAAGGCCGGGGCCCGCCCGTCGCCGGCGAGGGAGTAGAGGGATCGGGTCGCGCAGTAGGTGTACGTGTTACCGGCAGAGTAGATTGTCGTGAAGAGCAGGGCGTTCACGAGATGGGGCAGGCCGTTGATGTTCAGGTTCTCCATGGCCATCACCCAGGGGGAGGCCGCGGCGGTGCCGCCGCCGCCCTCGCCGCTGAGGTAGATCTTCTGGAGGACCGGGTCGTTGTAGGGCAGCACGATTCCACATGTCAAAGCAGCGCCGAAGAAGAAGAGGCCGAACCGCATGTAGACGGTCTTGAAGGCCGATTTGATGTACCGACTGGGGTGCTTGGCCTCGGCGGCGATCATCGAGATGTAGTCCGGGCCGACGACGGTGAAGGTGGCAGTGGCCAGAGCTCCCATGAAGCCCTCCATGCGGCCGGTGTCACCAGAGGTCATATACGTCGCGAAGGATCCGGGATTTGTAAAGTGTCGGAACCCGTAGGCATCGTGGGCCGGGTTGCCCCCGACCATAGTGATGAACGTAAACAGGAACAGGATGAAGATGAGTATCACCTTGCCGCCGGACAACCAGAATTCTGCTTCACCAAACACGCTCACGGCAGCCACATTCATAATACTAGATGTCACACACGAATAGTTTAGCATACACACACAGACATACAGACACGACACACACAGACACAGGCGGGGCAAGAGATGGGGCAAAGACTGGGGATCACCCTGGGGAGGGAGGGCGCGGAGAGCTCTAGAGGATTCCGGACGGTCTAGTTGGCTTTCGGTCCCTGGGAAGAGGAAAAATCGGAGAGCAGGATCAGGTCAACCATGGACACGGCGAACGTGGCGCGCGGTGATGCCTTACCCATATGATATGATGATGGCAGCGCAGATCCCGGCCGTGGGACCGGGCTCGGTGACCTTGTCGCTCCAGAACGAGAGCACGAGGTTGAGCGCGGTCACCTCGAACGGGATCAGCAGCGCCTCGTAGAGGAAGTAGTTCCAGCCGACCATGAAACCGAGGGCCTCGTCGCACCACACGCCCGCCAGGCGGATGAACCCGCCCGATACGGGCATGTAGGTGCACATCTCGGCGATAGAGTTGTTGACGAGCGCCACGACGCAGGCGTACAGGGTGTAGGCGATCAGGAGGCTGCCGGGCCCACCCTTGACGAGGCCCTCGCCGATGGTGACGAACAGGCCGGTGCCGATGGTGCCGCCGATGGCGATGAGCTGGATCTGCCGGTTGTCCAGGCGCCGGTGCAGGCCGTCCGAGTTGTGCCGCACGGGTTGGTCGTCACTCGAGCTGGTGGAGACGCGCTGGCTCGCGGGAGCCTCCTTGGAGGCCTTGAGCTCGGGAGATGACATCGTGGGAGGGAGGGATGGGGGTCTGGTCCACTCCGTTACGGGACGGAGGTGGCTCACTCAGAATCTCCCAGCGATGGCGAAGGTCAAGGCGAAGTCCTGTATCACAGGTTGCATGTGGAACAGCACAGGAGAATATTTTGTTCGCTCACGAATGGCGGGACTGAGAAAAATGGATGCAAGAAAAACTTGGAAGAGCCTTCTTCGTTTCAGGTCGCAAACCTGGGCGGTCTTATACCGCCGTCCTGGTTTGCCTGGAAGGATACAAACACACCTGGCCACCAAAAGGTTAAAGTGGGCCTTGAGTGGGATGCCAGGATGAGAGGAGGCAAAGAGGAAAAGTTTGGCTCGCCCGTCGGAACAGGAACTGGATGACACAGTACATAGGTACAGAGTACGTACTCTGAAGCCGATGCGCCGGGGCGCAGGCATGTGGAAGACGACATTGGCGCAGATTTTTGCAGTAATACTGTTAGTAATGAGTCGGTCGCTCAATTAGACGGCGTGATTATTGCATCACACACTCGGGGCCCGTCAGGTCTTCATCCGTATCTTTGGACGACAGCAGTCTGTGTGGAGTTGGCTGCGGGTTGAACTGGGGCCGTCCCTGACCGGGCCCACGGCGATCATTCCTTAAGACGGACCTGCAGACAAAGGGTGGGTTCAACAGTCGGGCCTTGCTAGCAGATGCTCTAACAATAGAGGCTGTGAACTGTTTAGATAGCCTCAGAGAGACCCTTCGCCTCTTACATAAAAGGCCAAGACTGGGATATTTGCGCCTGTTTGCCAAGGCATATTGGTAGGTAATTCTGGCTCGAAGAAAGAGCCATGTATCCTTCAATCGACCTTGCCTCCGCATACGTACATACTCGGGTGTGGATGGCATATCAGCTTTAACTACCCTGTCCTCCAGCGCGGCATTCTGCGATGAAAATGCCAGGAGGTTACGTACTGATATCAGCACTGTGCAAAAGTGATCAGCGTTGCATATAGACTAAGCGTTTGGAGGAAGGGCGCGTGACATAAAGTCTTTTCTAGCTCTCCCGAAGCCTGTCGATCATTGACGACCACCCAGGCCATCCAGAGCTTACAGTGCCATGGCAGTGTAGATGAGACAAGGAAAGATCCGACGTACCATCGCAGAATTACCCAGGTTCGTGACTGGGTAGAATTACCCCAGACAGTTCCCGGCCCTGTCGCAGCCAGCCCACCAGGAAACCATGAACCCAGGAACCCAGGAAGCTTATGCACATTAAGGGCCGATGCCTCTAGCTCCCGTGCGTGGACTCCGTCTTGCAAGATATCGGGTACGCACAGACAAGTCAACAACAAATATCACGCCGATATATGGTAAACACAGGACTGGAGCCTGCGATTTACTGTCTTGCTACCTGCATGTGCTTCTAAAACTCCTACTTTGTCTGTCGTCAGTCATCACGAGAGGGGCAATCTGATGAGAAAGCTTGGAAATTGCCTGGTTATCACTCGTCCGGGGCTTGACGCTGACGCCGGCTGTATGCTCAGAACCACTTTATTAGCCTTGGTTGGACTTGATAACGTAGCCGGCTCCAGATACCAATCTTCCGTCTCCCTTGATAAGCAGGCACTCTGTCCGCGTCTGAGCTGAAACTTGAGTTACCAGCTTCGTTCTTCTCCTCAGATCCCGAATTTATTCCGTGGATAAAGGCATACCCGATATGCTGTTGCTTTGCGAAGGCAGCTCACCAGCCAAGCTATGCGGGGGAGTTATAAACTTCAATCTATCAGCCCTGTGTTGATTAAGAGGATTCCGATTTTCGGCCCCGACCAGGCCTTGGGACCTAATAGCAACCCCTGGGACGACATGCAGGCCTCTCGATACTACATACCAACCCCGTGATAGGACTCTTGGCTGCCACCAGGCAGGGAGCCAGCGCCTTCGACGATCTTTAGATACCCGTTGTCGGCCTTGTTATCACCCTGCGTCCTTGGCCGACGGTGATAATAACGCCCCGCAGATCCTGTGAAGGGAAAGAGACTTCAGGATCCGAGACCTTGACATCGCCCAGGAAATATCACCCGCTGTAGTCTGACAGTGGGGTCGACAGGCCGTAGGACATGTGGTCGAACGTCTAGCCAAGGGGCGGATACATGGAGAACCCGTATCTATCTCGGAAACTCGCCTTCTAGCCCGCGTGACCGGTCCGGCGCTCAATAAATTCCGATACTTGAGATCCTGGTGGGCCGATTCCCCAAGCGAAGACGGAGACTCTCGACCTAGGGGGTTGGGTTGTTTTGTCTTACGGACGTAAGATACGGCCAACTTGAACGCATATAGCAATGCTCTCTGTGGTCATGGGAACGAGATTGCTCCAACGGGAGTCTCCTGCAAGTAGACCACGCTGGCGTGAGTCGCCGGGCCAGTGAACGGCGGGCCAGGACCAACCATGATGGGATGAGGACCCATTGACGACGGCATGAGTTGTATCTGCGAACTGGGGTTCGTCAGGAGCTACTGGGGAGCGCATACCCTACTAGTGCTTCTTCAGGAAGTCCGCAGTCGTCGATGAACCACCCACAGTCCTGCGTGTTGGATGAGTATCGGCAAAGAGGACGAAGAGGTGCTTGGATACCACGTCACTGCTCTCAGACCGTGAGATTGAGCACAGCGGCTGTAGTCGTGAGGAGCTCGCAAGGCTTGATGGTCACTGATGGAACGGACCCCAGCACTGTCGAAAAGGAATTGAATCCAGGCAGTGTTGGTGACCATGAACAGATGCTAAAGCAGGCACTTGTAGCCGGGTGCGGGTAACACCAGCAGGCGATTTGTACATTGCTCACTGCTGAGAGGACCCAACGCCGAGGGTAAAAAAATGATGCTGACACGGAAAATGCATGTGTGCCCAGGCTGGTTGATCGGAACCCCGACTGGGATCACTAAATACTATCAAGCAATCGGTACCCGCCGCCCGTTTGGTACGAGACATTAACAAATTACGGGGTTACGAGAAGCTGAGTTAGGCCTAATTGATGCTCCAGTATAATAAGGTCAGCGAAAATTACAGTTTACCTTCACAACCCATTGGAACATTTTTGTTTCGTATCGAAGCGAAACGAGTTTCACGTGTTCAACTCTTTCGCGCCGGCCCACCCTTCTCAGTCGAAAGAAAAGCTGGACAGCAAAGCGAAAAGAGACCGTGAGAATCTGAACCTGATTACTTCATGGGATCTCTGAAAGCCCATGGCCCTTAGTACGTGTCTTTAAAACTTATATGCTGTAATTTCTAAACTGCTTGGTCGGCTATATGTTGCTTGATATAATTTATGGCAGAGTGTCCAGACGATCTCGCGTTGCCACAAGGACTTCCTCTTGACTCCAGTTTTGCCAACTCAGTCAATCCCAACCACCTGAACTTCTAGGTCACTCAGGACGAGCCATGAAGTTGTCTTAAGTGATGGTATATGACAAAATTGGGATCACAATGTTCTCGCCCTCGGGGATCACACAGGTGGCATTATTTCCCGCGTCTCTGGAACAAGAGATCTCGAAGTCCACACTCCCACTAGCACGAATGGTGCTTCCGTTATTGCAGTTCCAGGACTGGATCGGGCTGAAGTCGATGTGACCAGCGCTGATGTCGGCGCTGCTGTCCCCGACGAAGTTCATCCGATAGGCGACGCCGCCGCAGAATAGAGTGCCATCGCCCACCTCGTACCTCCGGATGCTCTGCGGGTTGGACTCGAAACAGGACTCGTACCCGGGGACGTTCGTGCCGATGGAGATCGTGTCAGGGGGGCCGAAGCCGGCGGGCTGCAGCGGAAGACCCGTGAGGCAGGCCCCTAGACCGCATCGGTCACAGGGCCCAAGGTTGCCATCGCAGGGAAGCAGGCCTCCGGGTGTGGAAGTAAAGTTGACGCAAACACCCTCCGGTGCTGTGAGGTGCTGTGTAAGCGCGCTTTTCTGATTTTCAATTTCCAGTATGGTACAGCACCGTTCGGAACTTACGAGCGTTTGCCCCGGTGACACAATCCAGGTTAATGCTGGAGTTGAACCAATTGAGCGAGGTCACCTCCCATGCTGGAATCACGTCGCATTCTGCCGGCGGTGTGAGAGACTGTCGCGCACTGAGAACTGCAGCGCCCCGGGCCAATGACAGGAAAGGGAGGAGGATCGCGATGAGCGACGTCGACGGCATGGTGGGCATGGCTTGATAATGTCGTATGGGTGAACAAACCGGAAAAAGGGGTCAGAGTAAATAATCAGTTGCTCGGTGCTACGAGAACTGGTGACAATAAACAGACCCGGACATAACGACTTTATACATCTGCCCAGCTGTATATAAGAATGCGTCTGGTTAGCATCGATGGATAATTGCTTCGATGGTCCTCTCTTGGTCTCGTATCCGTCCTTGTCCTCGCCGAACAAATGTAGCTGCCTGGAGAGGGGCAATACGAGGCGACTCACTAACAGCAATAAATACAGGGACAAGCAGGCCCGGGAGCGAGGGCCGCAGCATTGGCCTCGTACGGCGGCGACGGATCCCAACGCCACCTGCGGGACCTGAGCGAGCCATCAATCCATGCGAGCCAATGAGTCATTGCGCTGTTGCGATTCGTAAAAAAAAACAATTCCAAAGCCTACCCCACTGCTGTTCTCTACTGCTGACGGTGCGTAACAGCGAGCCTTCGCCTCTTGTGAATTGAGCATAGCGTCCTCCAGTGACCCCAGCAAGTGCATGGGAGGATCCGATCCGTCGATGACCTGCATGTATCAGAAACTAGGGGCTTCCGTCGGGCGGGTAGCATCGCAAATTCGTTTTGAGGAGACATCGTCGCACTGGAAATCAGCAACAGGAGATGGTGCCGGTAACAAGAGAACTGTGAACCAATTACGGCCGATGGCTTTCTCTGACGTAACATGCAACGCCTGAGGTAAGGGACCTCGGGTCTTCGTCCAGTGGTATGCCTACCTAGGTACCTAGTTGGTTTCGTTCTTAATCCGGTCACATATCTCTTTTCTTTTCACTTCTGGCAACAAAAAGGAGCTGCAGGGCAATGTGTAAACTTTATTGATCGTCAAATATCTTTCGGAAGACCAACAAAGTTGCAAAGATTATTGCGGTACATGTGCCGTAACTTCCATGTGAATTAACCATAATATGGAAGATCCATTTGGGCACTTGTAGCTCTTCACAAAGTAAAGCGAGGGCTCGACAACCTTTCTTGGTATCACCAATTTCGCAGCACGAGCAGCACTAGAACCGGCCGGGCTGAGCACAGCGAACAGCCAGAATCTGACATCCACCGTGCTGGCGTGTTGCTGTCATCAATTCTGGCACAATCCGTAATGTACGGTTTTGAGGCTGCGGAGAGGAGCGATAGAAAAATTGAAGTAAGTTACTAAGGACCGTTTTTACGTGAAGCTAGCCGACTTCTGAGGTGTAATGTACCTACTTAAGTAGGTAGTCTATCCCCCTCGGCTGGACCCTGACACCGAAAAAAAAAAACCAAAAAAAAACCAACAACACGGCACACTCAGCGCCGAGACATGTGCAATCGGCCCAGACTCTGACAGGACGCTCGGGAGCCAAGTTTCCGTCCCGTCTTTTGCTAGCATGCTTTAGGCCCAATGCTAAATTTAAGACACGATGGCTAGAGCGTTGAGCTGAAGGACTCGAACACCTGAATTAGATACTAACCTAGGTGGGTCCTTGGCCATTGCCACAGCATGGTCGGGAGGTAAACATGTGACAGAGTCTATTGCCCCTTTGTTCGTCAAGTCTTAAGGCGCGTAGGGACAGTTTTGCGTTCCCGAACGACAAGTCAAGACGTCAACCATTCTAGGTCTCAATGATCTGCCTGGCACTCTCTGAGGCACCCTCAAACCTCGTCCGGATTATTTCCTCAGTTCACCTTGTGTTCGCTTATTCGATGGCAGGCTTTACACGATGGAACGGGGTAACTACACATTACTGATCACCTGGACACTGTTCGCCGTCACGAGTGTTTTCATGGGACTGCGAGTTTACTGCAGGCTCCGAGGGGGCTGCAAGCTGTGGTGGGATGACTGGGTCATGATACTTGCGATGGTCTGTGGGCTCTTCACTCAATCGCATAACAAACCGGGTTGCCCCTTTGATGCTGACATTAGAGTATCACCAGACCTCCGCACTCTCGGAACGTTCGGTCGGGACCGTCGCGATCCATCTTGGGATGGGAAAGCATGTAGCCGATATCGACCCGGCGAACCTTCGGATGTTGCGCAGGATCGATAATGTCATTGCAACATTCGCCATACTCTCCACTGCTTTGGCAAAGACATCCTGGGCCCTGACCATGTTGAGAATAGTGAGGGCGACACGAGATTGCATGAGAATCATGGTGTGGTTCCTACTGATATCTATAAACGTATTGATGGCCGTTGGAATCATCATCAGCTTTCTGGATTGTGATGGGGGAGGCCTCAGTGACCCGGCGAATCAGATGTGCTGGAACAACATAATCGCAGCCCAGTATAATATATTCGCGTCTGGTAAGTGGCCCATCCATCTTAGCAAGAGCCAGGGAGACTTGGTCTCATGCCGCTCATTATCTTGGATAGTCTGGTCTAGTACTGCAGACCTTGTTCTCGCTCTCATGGCATGGGTCATCATTCTACCCATGCAAATGAGAACCAAGGATAAAGTTGGGGTCGCCGTGGGTATGAGCTTTGGAGTCGTGTAAGTCGTGCCTTTCTATACTCAGAAGCAACAGGGGCTGATACTCCCGGCCAGTTCCGGCGCCATGGGGTTCGCTAAAACAGCCAAAATTCTCTATATGGCCAAAACGGATCTCACCTGTTAGTAGCCTCCGGCATATTGCCCGCTGATTGCCTGATTATTTCTGACAATCACAGACGAGGTTACGGACCTTGCGATCTGGTCAGCAGCAGAATTGGCGACTCTCGTCATGGCTGCAAGCGTGCCATTCATTCGCTTTTTCGTGAAAGGCAAGCTCACTGCAATAAGGTCGCAAGCCAGTACAGCCCAAGGCCTAGGCCGTGGCACGCAAAACAAGACTTGCACGTCCAGCAGTCCCAGGACCGTCGAATCCGGTCGACCAGATTGGCGAGCACAATCTGGAGACTCCGTTTTTCTGGCTGAGGCATCACGTCCGTGGTCACCAGAGACGAGTGCCGGCGACGGAACACCAAAACCACACCAATAAAGCTTGATCATATCCTTTAAGCTTATTTCAATGATCACTGCCTCGGACGCCATCACGCCTCTTCCACTTTGTCTCATATACAAGGCCAGAGAATGTTCCCATCAACCTCGGGATAGAGTCTTCGACGGGACAAATTGCTGCCATAATAGATGTATAATACTAATTCCCGTTTGCTGATAAACACAGCCCAATGCTGTTTCTCATCTGTAAATTAGTTAAAAACAACAATAACAATAATATTAATGTCTTGGTAATAGTTCGATGTCCCAGATTCGACCTCAAAGCAAACAAAATGATGTCAGTTGTGAGGAGTGTCTCCAGGCCGTCGCACCCATGACTGGCTAATGCCCGTCTCGGAAGCTAGCTGATGGACCTTCCCTTTAAGTAGTGGCATTTTTTTTCCCCGAGTAACAAGACGAAGAGAAACGGAGCATCTCAATATGAAGATAATATTCGGAATCTCGCGGTCAACTCGTTGTCTACTAATTTGCCGTGACTGGAGTATCCGCCGTGGGAGGTTCAGACCGGGACCTCATGAACTACGGAACATAGGTTCCTCATACCCTTTCAAGGTGGAGTGAAATAATCTGCGGAAATCTGGAGTACGCCCCAGCTTCGACATTATTAATGACACAGTGTAAGTACCTGGCAATCACCGGCTTCACGCCAAGGTCGGCTCGGTCGTAGGGTTGTTGCCGGGTACCTTTGCCGATAACCTCCCAGATCGGGTGTCTTCTTTCATAAAATCCACTAGAACCAGGGCGGGGGAAGCAAGCTAGGGATCCCAGTGCGGTTGCGTCGGACATTATGCCAGAGGTGAGCGATGTCTCCGGGTCTAGCGGAATTCATTTTGGATCCTCCCATGATTACTCCAGGCATCTTGTGTCTGATAATGGAACGGCTCTGACAGAGCGTGGTGTGGGCAAGGTAACGGGCAAGGTAACCCGCTTCCAACTACTCATGGTGTGGAACGGAAAAAGCGATCGCCAATTCCTTCGGAATTGGCGATCGTTTGAACAAAACCTATAGGTTAGCCAATTCCTGCGGAATTGGCAATCGCTTGAACAAAACCTATAGGTTGTAACGGGGTTCAAGGAGATTTCCAGGGAATCCAGTATATTGGCTATAAAAGAACAAAAAACAAAAAAAAAGACAAAAGGTTTTTTATAAAAAAGCTTTTAAAAGCTAAGCTTAAATATAAAAAAACTAATAATTAGCTTTTAAATTTTATTTATTATCATATTTTTTAATTAAAAATATATTATTTTCTTAATTTATTAATATTTTTTAAATTAAAAATTATAAATCGCTTTAAATATTAAATAATATTAAAATACTTTAATTTAATTTATTTTAATTAACAAATTGAATTATTTTAAAAATATTGAAAAAGTTTAAAGTGTTATATAATTGTTTACTAATTTTATTATATATGTTTTAATATTTTTTTAAAAAATTTTGTTTTTTTATTTTATTTTTGTTTTAAGTTATTTTTATTATTTTTTTATTTTAATTAATTCTTTATTATTATAGAAATAGCAGCCTGGCGCCTTTCGGCGCCTGAGTGCTAAAGCCCCCGGCATGCAAAAGGCTATATAATTATTTAAAATAGCCTTTATAGCTAAAAGAAAGGTTTTTGCAGCCTCTACTGCCTTTTTTTCTTTACTTTATAAATTAATTAAAAACCAATTTATAAATACTGCTTATATTATAATATATAATTTAGCTATTATTAATTAATAATTATATAAATAATTATAAATTAGTAACATTAAAAGAAATAAAACTTTTAATTGATTTATAATTTTAATTATAATAAAAACTTTATATTATTATTAGTAATAAAATTGTAATGTATTATAAAATATTATTATTAATATTATAATATCTATTATTTAATTTATTAATAAAATATAATTTAATTAAAACTTATTATATATTTTTATTATATTTTAAAAATATATTAAACTTTATATGATTTAAAAATATTTTATTATATATAATAAAAATGAACTTTAACATTATTATTTTTTTATAATAATTATAAATTACTTTTTGATATTTAATAATAAATATATTAACTCTTTTTTTATCTTTTGCTGTGATTTTAGTATATATCTTTTTATATTATTTATCCTTTATTTATTTAATTTGGAATATAATAATAAAAGTATTTAATAATAATATTAATTATAATTAAAGGTGTTTTATAAATAATATTAAAAAATAATATAAATAGAACCTTTAATTATAAAAGCATTTATTAAACGTTTTAATTTATTAAAATAGTTTAATAACTAATTTCCTATTTTTAAAAATAAGAATTCTTATTTTAATATTTATGTTTAAAAGTATTTTTAATAATGTTAAAGTATAAATATTATTAAAATATATAAACTTTTTATTAAATATTTTAATATTTAAATTAAAAATATATTTAAAAGTCTAAATAAAACAAATATTTATAATTTAAAAGACTTTTTATAATATAAACTTATATAAATTAAATAACTTAATTTTAATTATAAGTTTATTTTTAAATAGTTTATATGTATTTTTAAAATAAAACAATTATTATTATAGCTTATAATATAGCTTTATATGTTTTAAAATAAAGCAATAAAGTAAATATTTAATATATATTTTTATATTATATACGTTTTTAAAAATAGTAATAATAATAAATGTAATTACTTATTAATAATAAAACCTTTAAGTTTTAAATTAACATTAATATTACTTCAATTAAAAAAATATTTAATATATAATTTTTTAAATAGAATATTTACAAAAATATAATTTATTAGTTTGTTATTAAATATTAAAAACAATTTAAGTTATATTAATTTTAAAGTTTATAATATAATTTATATTTTTAATATTAATATTATTATTATAGTAATATTATATTAAATTATTAATTAAATTAGAATATTAAAGAAATAGCTAATAATTAATATAATAATATTTTATTAATTCTATAAAAAAATAAAAAATCTCAAATTTTAATAAATATTTAATAATTATAACTTTATTAATTTTTTATAAAAGCTATATTAAATAAAGTTTTTAAATAGCTTATTTAAAATTAAAATATAAAGATTTATAAATTATAATAAAATAGCTATAAATATAAAATACCTTTTTACTTCATTTATAAATTATAATATAAAATCCATTAAATAAAATAAATAAAACACTATTTAAATTAAAAATAGAATTAAATTTTATAATCTTTTTAAATTATTTACTTTATACTTTTTAAAAATATATTAATTTTATAAAAAGCACTTTATTTAAATAAAAATAAAAAGTTAAATAATTTAATAATAAAAAAAAACTCTTAAAAACTTATATTATAATAAAATAATAGCATAATTTATAATTAAAAAAGTAGTTTAATAAAACTAATAAGTTAAAATTAACGTTAAGCACCACCGAGTCGGACACGCTAGCGAGTCGGACACTTTTCTGCACCAACAGCGCAACAACCTATATTGCAGCACTATAACAAAAAAAATCAATTAAAATTAATCAAAATCAGAATCTGCAAACAATTCTACATCTTTCTCACACATTCACGCATTATTCCCAGTCTCACCGCAGTTGCTATATTATCTTTTCAACGGTCCGCCGCAAACCGCCTTTTCAGCGCCACCACTTATTTCACCAGCTGGCCGCTTCCCCTTTTCCTTTT
>LJJS01001748.1:0-33635 GCA_001447215.1 Diaporthe aspalathi
TGGTGTACGAGTTGGGGGGGTGTACGGCAAGGGTGGGTGGCATGGTATATAGAGCCATTTCGGGGTGCGCTCATATGGTGTAGCTGTCTGCCTAGGTATTTGCAGAGTCCGGCATGACTTGATCTGGCCTACCGGCAAACACAGTGTTGCACAGGGCCACCCTCTCTCTACATAGGGCAAAAATGTCTCACGGACTCCCGGTTGATAGAGAGACTCCGGAATAGACTACAGAGTATGTCATCAACAGCAACAACGGCAAAATGGACGACCACGGGATCGAACCGTGTACCTCGCGCAGTGCAAATCTGATCCTGATGAGAGGAGAAGATTGATGCTAAGCGCGCGCTCTACCATTTGAGCTAGACGCCCTTGACGATCAGACGAGACAAGGTGCTCTATACTGGATAGTATCATGGAGATCGTGTGGGCGAGTTTGCCGAGGCGGGACCGATTACATAACGCTAACCCGCTAACCCGGGGTGTCCTTGATCCGTGCGCATGCAGGGCCACCCGACTGGTTGGTTGCAGGAGCTCAGGGGTGAAGTAGCTGCATTGAATCTTTGCTGTCGTGCGGTTACTTGGCCGTGACAAGTCTCGCCAACCATCAATGATATCCTGACTGCCTACATAGTATTATGCGCTGGCGTCATTGCATATCGCAGGCTCCCACTTTTGCCCTCTCTTGAAACTCGGCTGCCTGTGGTTTTCTGCGTGTGCCGTCTCGCTCGCATCGTCAGAGGTTGAATTGATGAATTGATACGACTCTGCCGCCAGATAGACTACTACTCACCTAGGTACCTAGGTATAAAGGCAGGTCCCACACCCAAACCCACAGCTCCATCGCATCATCCAACCCTCCCTCCCTACAAAACCCCCCCTGAGTGGCCGCCGCAGATGCACGCCCTGCTAACTGTAACGCAATGCAATGCAGCTTGTTTTGTATCTGAACATCTAACTCGCCTGATTTACGCTCACCACAAAGCTACCGACCCAGTCTCGCACCCTCGAGGCTCGAGACTGTATCTCGGTCCCCCGCAGGTACTCGCGACCGCCTCGACCCAGCCAAAAGATACCCACTAGCACCCGATATTATATTAAGGACACGGGTTGCCGCAGCCCGGAGTGCTCCAACACCAACACCATGGCTCAGGTTAACAACATGCACAACCTCACCACCTTGATCAAGCGGTACGCTCCTCCTCCTCCAGCCCCAACTCCCTAGTACCTGCCCAGGCACAAAACAACTCCAGCCTCTTCCGTCATCCTCGACCGATCCTCGCAGACGCAAGCACGCAAGCACGCAAGCACGCACACACGCACGAACCACCACCACCGCATCATCATCATCATCATCACCATGGCCCCCGTCGTCGTCTCCTACGACACCAACAGGCGCGTCACTAACCTGCTGCACAGGCTCGAGGCCGCCACCTCGCGCCTCGAGGACATTGCTTCCTCCACCATCGAGATCCCCCAGGCTGTGCCCGCCCTCAAAGAAACACTCGCCTCACCCGATATTCCCAATGCCATTTCCGAAGCGCCCTCGCGAGCGCCCTCCGCTTCTGCGCTCCCCGCAGCTGCAGCGGCCGACGAGCCCCTGCCCGACTCCATCGAGGACTTCGATGCCTTCCTCAGCTCGTCCGTCGACCGCTACTCCAGACTTAGCAACGGCATTGGTGGTCTCATCGCCGACCAAGCTGCCAAGGTCGTTGAGGGTTTCGCAGAGGAGCGCAAGTTTCTCCTCATCACCACCAAGGCCAAGAAGCCAAACCTGAGCAACGGCGATGACATGGAGGCATACCAGAAGCTTCTCAAGCCCATCAACGAGTCTCTGATGGCCGTTGCTAATATCAAGGAATCCAACAGGGGGTCCCCCGATTCCAACGAACTCAGCGCGGTTGCTGAGGGCATCATGGTCCTGGCCTGGGTCACGGACGAGGGCAAGCCGCACAAGCACGTTGACAACACGTTGGGGTCCGCACAGTACTATGGTAACCGAGTGATTAAGGACTACAAGGACAAGGACCCGCAGCGCGTCGAGTGGATACAGTCGTTCCACCAGATCTTCAAGGACCTCAGCGAGTACATCAAGCAGTACTTCCCCTCCGGCATCCCCTGGAACGCCCAGGGCGACCCAGTCCAGGATGTCATCAAGGCTGCGTCCAACTCTGCCGCGCAAGCTTCTGCACCTGCACCGCCTCCGCCCGCCGCCGGCGGTCCGCCACCACCCCCGCCACCGGGGCCTCCACCAGTCCTCCAGATCAATGAAAGGAAAGAAGCCCCCAAACCGGCGGCAGGCGGCCTCGACGCCGTGTTCTCGGAGCTCAACAAGGGCGAGGCCGTCACCGCGGGCCTGCGCAAGGTCGACCGGTCCGAGATGACGCACAAGAACCCCTCGCTGCGCGCCAGCAGCACCGTGTCCGACACATCAAGGGGCAAGAGCCCCGCGCCCGGGAAGAAGCCGAAGCCGGAGAGCATGCGGGCAAAGAAGCCGCCGGTCAAGGCGTTCGAGGGCAACAAGTGGACGATCGAGAACTACGACAAGGAGCCGAACCCCATCGAGATCGAGGCCTCGCTGTCCCACTCGGTCCTGATCAGCAGGTGCAACAACACGACCATCGTAGTGAAGGGCAAGGCGAATGCCGTCACCATTGACAACACGAACAGGGTCAACCTGATCGTGGACACGCTTGTATCCTCTGTTGACGTGGTCAAGTCCCAGAACTTTGCGCTGCAAGTCCTGGGCACGATCCCGACCGTCATGATGGACTCGGTCGACGGGGCGCAGGTCTACTTCAGCAAGGAGAGCACGTCCGCCAAGATCATCCACTCCAAGTCTGCGGGCATCAACCTGAACGTGATCTCCGGGCCGGACGACGATTATGTCGAAGTCCCCCTGCCGGGACAGATCAGCTCATACTACGACCCCGAGAAGCAGGCCCTCGTCGACGAGCTCGTGTCCCATGCTGGTTAGAAGTGTATATTGTCATGTTTGGGACAGCTGGGGTCTGTCGACTGGCTGGCGGGCTGGCAGTTGTGTTCTCGCTAGATAAGCACGATTCCACACGGAGGAGAGTGTGGGCGGCGCATGCATTTCACCTCTGTGTTTAAGTGTGGCAGCGGGTCGGTCGGTGGGCGGGCAAGAGCGCCCAATGATGGGAGGAGGGCTTCTGTATGCAGCGGAACACCAGCCCAGCCCGTCAACTTGCAGACTACTCGCGCCGAAAGGCTGCTTGTGTCCTAAGCATTGCCTGCCGTGTTTACTATGCGATGTGCGGTCTGTCCATGAGAGCGTTACAAGTCGAGGTGCAAGCATAGTGGCGAGGTCGCGGGAATACTACAAATCTACAGTACAATTGTTGCGCAATACTTGCAACAAAGAATTGTTGCTGTGCTGACAATATTTTGCTGTGCTTTTGACCCAGTATAACTGCTGGAACCGGCAAGTTGCATCGTCCTCAAGTGCGGGCATCGGCTTGATAGTGAATCATTGTCCAACCACTTCCAGAGCACTGCGGATTTTCTAACATTTTGCGCGCGCACACACGAGCACGCTTCAAGATCTCTAGCATACAAGCGAGCATCCTCACCCGCGCCAGCCTGCGGGAGGGGGGGGTTCCTGATTATATGCGGTCTATCTGATGAGATGTAGACTTGGAAACACATTGGATGATGATGATGATGACTTTTGAGCCGAAAGTCGGAACACTGATTCTACACCCGCCCTCCCGGCCCCGCCGCCCCCTTTACCCCGGACACCGCCCCGAACCGCGTCTTCGCCTGCTGCTGCTGCTTTGAAACAGATGCGTCCGGCCGAGCCTCTTACAGCTTGGACTTGGGCGCCTCCAGGGTCGGCGTCAACAGGTCGCGCATGTCGCCAGCCGCTTCGTTCAGGTAGAAGCTCATCCTCTGGCTGCCGAGGCCCTTGGAGACGATGTTGAAATTGATGCTGTCGGAGACGTTGGTTAGCCATCACTTTCGTTGTGTCACATTCATCCTCTACTTCATCCCCCGTAGAAGGGGCCGTACCTGTTCTCGTTGATCATGTAGGCAATGCCGAAGCCAGCGTCGATGACCTGGCTCCACCCGTACCCGTTGAAGAACTCGGAGCTCAGCTGCGACGTTGACAGGTACCATGAGCTGCTGCAGCCGTAGGCCGGGTCCTTGTAGATCTCCGGGAGCTCCTCGCCGGGGCCGAGGAGCTTCTTGAGCCCGAAGAGGTGGCGGTCCACGCCCTTTCCGTCGCTGGCGGCGCTGATATATTCGAGGTGGGCGGCGACCGCCTCGCGGAACAGCCCGACCTTGGTCTTATCGTCGACGCCGTGGTCCGCCATGGCGTTGCACCAGGCGACGCTGGCGTCCGACACGGAGCGACACGTCTCGGTGCGGCCCTGCTGGAACCGTCTCGTCGCCGCACTCTCGTACGTGGGTCGGTTCTTGCCGTACATCTTGTGGTAGGCGAGCTGGATGATCATCTGCACATAGGCGTCAGGCGAGCACTTGAACTTCTTGATCAGGCCCTTGCCGTAGCCCTGGTAGGACTGGACGGCCAGCTCGTGCTGCCCAATAACGGCGTTGAAGTCGGTGACCGCGCGGTCGATCTCCTTCTGGACGTCCTTGTTGATGTTGAACCTCACCAGGGACGGCTCAGGGATGTTGGAGCGCACCTCGGTTGCACTGAGGTCGATCTTGCTGTTGAAGATGACATCGTTGACGTAGTCGTTCAGGCGGTGCGTTGGTGTGCCGTCCATCATACTGTGCTCACCCACGAAGCCCGATGTGCCGTTGTCGTTGATAATGAATTGCAGTGGCTTGTCAAACCAGCGGTTCTGTCCGTCGCCGTGCCAGTAGCTGTGCGCACGCTCCTCGAGAGTCACAGGGGCGGCATCGTCGAGACACACCACGAACGAGGCGGATTCGATCGTCTCGAGTGCGGCCTTGTTGTTAGGATCGGCGCTCAACAGCACTTCCCTGGCGTCGGTGGCGACGTCGCGGTTCTCGGAGGTGAGGGCGCCGAGGGCTGGACCGCGGGACACAGCCAGCTCGTAGACCCGTCGGAACTGGGCCTCCAGCTCGGCCGTGTTGAGCTGCTTCCCGTCGACCTCATGGAGGATCTTGTAGATGTTATTCTTGCGGATGGCAACCAGATGCTTGTGCGCCTTGGGGTCGAACTTGACAGGGTAGTCGGCCGGCCTGGCAGGCACCCTGCTGGCGTTGAACATCCACCGGTAGCTGTCCATGCAGATGGGAAGCTTCTTCATGTACTCTGGTTCCAGGGTGCCCTCGTCGACTGCCTTCTTGAAGCTCAGGACGGCGGTGCTGATGGCGGCAGCGCGCTTGACAGGGTCACGTCGCTTTCGGTCATCGCGGTGGGAGTAGAAGTAGCTGACGTAGGGCACGACGGGGTCGCGATACGAGAGGTATGCCGCATCGTTCCACCAGTCGTAGATCCAGTTCTTGTGCTTGGGATGCTCGCGGCGGGCGAGCAGCTTCGCCTGCAGCTTTGGGCCGATGCCGTCGGGCTTGACGAAGTCGGCCACGGCCTTCTTGCTCTGCTCAAACTCGCCGGGGCTGAGCAGTGGATGGAGAGACTTCAGGTAGCGGGCCGCTGTCTCCTCGAGAGTGGGCACGGGCAGACGAGGCAACGAGTCCTGGAAGCGGAGCATGGGCCCCTTGGACTTGTCCTCGACGTAACCTGTGGGCGCTCCCTGCATCAGTATACTGCTTGGTGCTGAGTGGCGTGTGCTGCCTGCAATGGAGACGCCAGATTATGAGGCGCATCGATGACTGACCTTCAGGTAACGAGCTGTTGGCTCGTCTGCTGGCGGGCGCCATGGCTGCTGCGATCTGAGGAAAGGAGAAGGGTAGGTGAGCGGAACAGATCCTCCCTCAGTCAGGTAGGGGGGAGAGACGGTTTAAGAGGAGCGGCGCGGGGCGACGAACCAGTGGAGACCTGGGACCAGAGAGGATGGTGTTTATGCTGCTGCCACCGCGGAGGGCTAGCAAGGGTTGGGACCGGAGTTCAGTCCTCGCAAAGGCAGCCAACATCACCAATGGCTTGTGAAAGAGACACAGGTGTGTGTGCGCGCGGGCTCTACGAAGATGCAGACGGAGTGCAGGACAGGAGCAGGTGACAGCGGCACTGCTCAGCGACGAGAAGTATCTAAGGGGGACCGTATGTTTTCGGCAGTAGGGGTTGCCCTCCCTGGAGTAGCCGGCGATGGTGGTGTGGATGTGGGTATATGCAAGTCCGAAGCCGAGGTATTAAGAGAAGAGCCGTAGTACGCTATTGATGCGATGCCAGGGATCAGCCCTCACGTCACCGCGCAGCTCTTTGGGCGTTGGATCTTGCAGGAGATTGGTGGTTTACAAGTGCAGGTACTCAGTCCCGGTAGGCTCTGGGCTCGTCGATAGACTGCAGGCACAGCAAGAAGGTGAACAGTGGTCGACTGACTGACTACCTTGGCATGTGGGTGCGATATGCATGTGGTTATAAAGGGTACGGATACATTCTCACCCCACACAAACCCCCCCTCCTCCCCCCCTTCTTGGCCCGTTTCCAAGCTGGCCAGCCTGGACGTTCTGCCTGTCGCACCTTTCTCACCTGCAGTCCGGCCCAGGTAGGCCGTCGGCCGTCAGCCGTCCACAGATCTCCAGGGGCTGGTTGGGCCAAGGCCAGCACAGATTTTCCCCAGACTCGCGGGTCACAACTGACTTGCTCTCCCCGCGCAGACCGTCCGTCCGCTCCGCCCAGCTCCGTCGAGCCGAGGTTGGGCAGTGATCAAAACTGGGGACGCCGCACCAACCCCCCGAATCCATCCCACGTACGGTCCGATGATGATGGCCTTGTTATTATTAGGCTGTGTGGTCTCGTGTACCGTATAGTAATTCACCGCCCACGCTGCAGTAGGCCCGGTCATGTTTATAACTGTCTCCAGCGCCGACCAGTCCACGCGACAGGTCCGTACATATATATGTATGGGGAGGGGACCACGTCATTCTTCACATGCCAGAACATGTCGCCCTCCACCACCTGAATCAGAGCCTGCTCTTCACAATTTCCTAACAACCTTGGAATTCGGTACAGCAAGCAAGCAAGCAAGCAGGGCTGATTTACTGCTGGCAGCAAGGAGAGAACTCCGGATCGTCAGCACCCACCCACTCGCCGGCCCTTGTCAGCCAAGAGACAGGCGCACCTCATTCCTGCTACTTGGCCGTCACCAGCCCTCCGCGTCTCCGGGAACGGTCGAATGGGGGGGAGGGCCGGCCACAACGTTGATTTGACTGACCTCAACCGAGGAATGCGCATGCAGACCAAAGCATTCAAATCGTCCATTGCATTAGAGTTTCTATCTCTTCAGGGCCACCACTTCGACGTCTCCGTTTCTCAACCTGGACAACATAGGCAGCTTTTGTTACAGTAACCATTCCCATCTCAAACGCAAAAAAATAAGAAAAAGGTTGGAATTCGATTCTTTGCATCGCCGGCCCACTTGACGCCTCTCCCATACGTCCATGAAACCCAATCAGACTCTTGGGGGTAAAGTAAGTGTTAAAACAACAGTCATGCAGTGTAGGCGAATGTTGGCATCAGCCCAGGGCTGAGAGCCGATGGCCGTGGTTGGCCGGACCGGAGCTGCCCGCGGCGTCCTATGCCTCGTAGCTCTTGATTTGGCCCCCGCTGCTCAACGGCTGCACGTTGCTGCCCACCGCCGTCGCCTGCAGACCCAGCCTCTCGCCGTCCATCGCCACGTCCTGCGCCATCCGGGCACCCTGCTCGCCACCCGCCAGAGCTGCCGCCTTCAGCTCGTCCTGCACACTGCGCACTCGCTTTTTGAAAGCCAGCCGGTCGAGGAACAACTGCTGACGGCCCCGCTCCAGCTCGCGCCGCTCTTCCTGGAGGATGGCCTCCATCTCGTTGAAGAACTTCATCTTGAGCTCCAGCTTTTGCAGGGTAATGTTGACGGCCGCCGACACAATACGCGTCATCTCGCGCTCCTCGTGTGAGGCCAGCCCGTCGGCACGAGCCCCAACCGTCGCAAGCGGGACGTTGGCGAGCGCTGTGGTCTTCGTCGTGGTAGTCGTTGTCGTTGTCGTGGTAGTCGTGGTCTCCTGCTGGACATCGAGTTCCATTGAGTCGGCCTCCTTCTCCTTGCCCTTGCCTTTTCCGTTGGACTGTTCGTCAAGGGCACCGCTCGACTCAAGCTTGCCCCGAAGCTGTTGCCGCAGCTCCTCGGCCGACCTCCCGGCGGCGGCGGCGGCGGTGGCAGGGTCTGCCAGGCTGGCCAGAAAGGCCACAACCGACATAACGGGGTTGTCGGCTTGGCTGAATGGTAGCTGTCCACCTTGGCCGCCCAACAACGAGAGTCCAACAGGCCCCGTGAGCGCGTTTTCTGACTCCAGATACTTGTCCTCGATGTCAAGTTGCAGGAATTGCAGGACACACTCCTCACGTGTCCTGGTGCCAACGTGGTCCGCAATCTCGTTCCAGTCATCGTCGAACCTCTCGAGACCCTCCAGCAGCCGCAGAAGTTCGGAATCGGTCCATGGCGCGTCTCTGTCGAGCGTTTTCGAGTACGTGGGGTTCTCCATCCTGTGGTAGCCAGTCGCCAGATGGTTGCTCGGGAATCTGCCATCCACGAAGCAGCTCGGGCAAATGTCAGTAGTCTTCTTGGTGTTTGTCGCTGGATCCACGGAGTTGTTGTGATAATAGATACGGGTGCAATCAGCGCTGCAGGTCTGACAGCTGATCTTCGCGTTAGGTGCCTTGGTGAGCTCGTCTGATGGCGTGCCGGACACACCGTTAGTCGCGGGGCCATCACCATTAGTCTTTCCCTCGCTCTTGTTGAGTTTGGCACCCTTGGCATTGGCCTCGTAGATATTGCGGCCAACCTCGAGGTTCAGCTCGCTCTTTGGCACTGTGGCAGCCTTGGCCTTTGCGTCAGTGTCAGCATTGGCTTTCCCTTGAGCGACGATGGGATCTGCCGCCGGCTGCCACGGCTGAAGGCCCCTCGGGGTGTCGCAGATGATTCTGAAGTGACCGGTAAATGGCGGACCGGTCGGGGAGGGCCTGTGGTCAGGGTCAACCTATTCAACAGTCAGTATATCTGCTAGCATAGGAATCCGCGTGAGACGCACCTGGTAGTTAATGAGACCCCATTGCTCCAGGAAGGAATGCACCCTCATAATGGCGCATACGTCGCCAGCAAGATTTCGCCTGCAGGCCGTGACCGTCAGGTATTCAGCAGGGTTGAGCCGATAAGTATTGATCATGAAGTCGCGATAGTCCTTGTAAACAGCCGGGGTTTTGCTTCGATTGCGATTGTTGAAGAATTCTGGCAGAGCCTTGCGCTCGGTGGTATGAATGACATTCATGTCGAACCAGGTGCTGTAGCTGGGCAGGATGATAGAGTGCTTCTGAGAGATGAGATGTTCGCGCGCGGCATTTTCGATGGCCTCCTTCGTCTTTCCGACGGTGCTCTCGCCGTTGGCGTCGCCATCCTTGGGCTGGTCTCCCTTGGAATCACCGTCGGCATCGGCCATGTCCTCGTCCTGGGCAGCAACATTGTCGGGGGCGGGGCCCTCGGGGGCGTCGAGAGGATTGTCAGAAGGGGCTCCTGGCGCGGGTGTTGTGCTGTCTTGTTTGATGGCTGGCTCAGTAGATGCGGTTTCACCCATTTGAACATCTAAACGAGCGTTGCTTAGCCTGATGCAAAAGTGGTTGGGGTGGCGGGACAATACAGGACATCAAAACTAACCTTCGGCGGGGTTCGCATCTGCCGGAGCTGGTTGCGCGAGGATTGGATTGCTGCCGGGCGATGCGCCCTTGGCAGGGGTGCCGTAGTTGACGTTTTCCTCCTCCATGGTGATGATGGATGGTGGCTGCAGTGCGGAACGGGGGGGGTGGACGTCGGCTAGTGCCGAGTTGCAGCTGCAATTCGCAAGTCAAGACGTGGGGCTACCAGGCTGGAGGCGGCTTTCACAATCCCCAAGGCTGCAGGCTATTGTTCCGGATGAGCTGGGTGGCGGGGAGGGGTCAGGCGCCGTGTTCGCGATGATGGGTTGCTGTCGCGAAAGATGGGTCCCCGTGCTGGACTGCGCACTTGGAAGGGTTGAGCATCTGTCGCGTTGGAGGATCAAATTTGGGCGCGACGGCCCCAGCACAGCAAAAGCACAGGCCACGCCAAAAAGTGGCAGCCTCAGGCCAGAACCTGGCCAACATCGACTCGGCCTACTAAGGTACCCAGGTACCTGGGTACCCGGGTAGTCTACCTAAGGGGGCACGTACTGCGAGTAACCCAGCCAGCCGGTCACGGAGGGCCGAGGTCAGGGTCGGATGGCCCGTTGCCAGCCGGTCGAGTGACGGCTTCGACTTGCCCGTGCCGTACTCAATTCCCCAATAAATCCGCCCTTGTTTTCCTGTCATCCACCACTCCCCGCTGCACTCGAGGTGACGGAGGCAATCCTGCACCATTCAAGATGCTTTGTACGGCACGGAGAGCAGCAGCGCACCAGCTGCGGGGCAGAATCGCGCACCGCACCGCCTCTCCCGTTGCATTCTTCAGCCCCGCCGCGCTCCGCAGGCTCGCCTCGACCCTCGCCGTCCTCGAGCAGAAGGAGGGCAAGCTGAATCATGGGTCCCTGAGCGCCATCACCGCAGCCCAGAAGGTCGGTGGCTCGGTCCATGGCTTCGTGGCTGGGAGCAACATCAAGCCGGTGGCGGACGAGGCCGCAACCGCAGACGGCGTCGAGAAGATAATCGCAGTAGACAATGGCGCTTATGACAAGGTATTCACACCGGCACTGAATCTACACGTCAATCGAGACAAGCTTTTCCAATTTCTCTCACACTGCTGGCCGATGCGAGGATATTATACTAATCAGCTCCACCTCCGAATTATAGGGCCTCCCCGAGAACTTCGCCGACCTCCTTGTGGAGAACATCAAGAAAGGAGGCTACACACATGTCATTGCCGGCCACACGGCATTTGGCAAGAATCTGCTGCCACGCGTTGCGGCCCTCCTCGACTCGCAGCAGATCTCCGACATCACCTCCATCGAGAGCGAGAACACGTTCGTCCGCCCCATCTACGCCGGCAACGCCATCGCAACGGTCGAGTCCACAGACCCCGTCAAGGTCATCACCATCCGAGGCACCGCCTTCGCCCCGGCCGAGCTCGGCAAGGGCTCCGCGGCCGTTGAGGACGGCGCCGACCCCAAGACCCCCAGCCCCACCGAGTGGGTGTCCGAGGAGCTGGCCAAGTCCGACAGGCCCGACCTGTCGACGGCGGGCAGGATTGTGTCGGGTGGTCGCGGGCTCAAGTCCAAGGAGGAGTTCGACAAAGTGATGCAGCCCCTGGCCGACGCCCTTGGCGCCGCCATCGGTGCGTCTCGCGCGGCCGTCGACAGCGGTTACGCGGACAATAGCCTGCAGGTTGGCCAGACCGGCAAGGTGGTCGCGCCGCAGCTGTACTTGGCTGTCGGAATATCAGGGGCCATTCAGCATCTTGCTGGCATGAAGGACAGCAAGGTGATTGCTGCGATCAACAAGGATGCCGATGCGCCTATCTTCCAGGTCGCTGACGTCGGCCTCGTCGGGGATCTTTTCGAGAAGGTGCCCGAGTTGACGGAGAAGTTGAAGACATAGAGCTTTTCGTGTAATGCAAATGTAAACCCGTGGTCCATTCACTTGTCCAGTTGTGAAACCATTCTCATTTGACGTCTCTCGAAGCCACAGGTCGGCGTTTATGCCATCGATGAGAAGGGCACTTTGAGCATTTCGCCCGTTGTGGTGAACTTCTCCCTCTCCTTGCCCTTCAGCTGGCCTCGGTCCCTCTCTGCCTTGTCGATAGCCAGCCAGCCCTCCCAGTCAACAGCAGAGTTGGCGACACTCCTGCCCGCCTCACTCTGCACCCCTTCCCACCCTGCGCTATCGACGCCCCTTGCTCCCGCCGCATCACCGTCACCGAGGAACTCCTTGCCACCCTTCCAGTCCGCCGCTATCGCCTCGGCAGTCGCGAACGCGTCTTCCATGGTGCTCGCAATGACCCCCGTGGGGCCCCGCTTCACCCAGCCAGCGCAATACAGCCCCGGGAGCCTTTGGGCGCCTTCAGACCCACTCCGCAGCACACGTCCGACATGGTCGTTTCTGATCACGCCGCGGCTCGCGTCGAAGTCGACGCCGACCGTGTCGAATTCAGGAAGAGCCACAGACCTATAGCCTATCGAGCGGAAGACCAGCGGGGAGTTGACTGTCTTGGTCTGCCCGGTGCCGGTGGCACGCGCTTCGGGGTCGAAGGGGTCCGGAGACAGGGAGGTCTGCTCGAACGTGGTGCCTCCCACGGCGTCCGGGCTCGTGGGGTCCGGGTGGAACTCGGTGGGAGCGAGGCAAAAGTCCAGTGACCACGATTTGGCGGCCGAGTCGCGTGGGGTCTTCGAGCCGTTGACGAGGACCTCGGCGATGCGCCTGCGTGGCCGGCCCAAGACCTTGAGGTCCCCAGGGAAATGCGACTTGTCGATGGGCTCGGCCCACACGCCGGGCAGGTTCATCAGCTCGCGGACCTCCTTGATGGTGAAGGCGGCCTGTATGGGCCCCCTCCTCCCCGCAACGCGGACCTTCTTCACCTTGCTCTTGGACAGCGCCTCCAAGGCATAGTCGGCCATGTCCGTCTTCCGCAGCGTGTCGACGTCCTCGAGAAGCACGCGGGCGACATCGAGAGCGACATTTCCCTGGCCGATGATGACGGCCTCGTCCTGGGAGAGATCCGGGTCTAGGCCTGCGAACTCGGGCAGGCCGTTGTACCAGCCCACAAACTCGCGGGCGGAATAGATGCGCTTCAAGATCGACTCGCCACGTATGCCGAGTGTCCTGTCCTTGGCTGCGCCGTATGCGAATAGCACAGCATCGTAGTGGCGCAAGAGTGTGGTCAAGGGGACTGATTGGCCGTCTGGATGGAATGGCTTGTGGCCAACAGAGACATTGCCAACAAATGTGAAGTTGGGAGATGAAGCGACCTCGGTGAACTTGTCTTGACAATTCTGTGCAGAAGTGAGCCAAATGGAGCTTGTATGAGGCGCATCCGCTCATGACACAATCCGTTGAGGCCAACTCAGGCAGGCATTAGATGAGGCCAGGGCATGGTAGCGAAAAGGGGCGGAGAAAGAGTAAAATGATAAGCAGCGAAATTGAATACCTTGACTTCGGGATGATCGGGAGCCACGCCGAACCTGACCAGACCAAATGGCACCGGTAGGGCCTCGTACATGTCGACTTTGGCGCGGTCGATCAGGGACATGACGCGGTACGCAGTGTAGAAGCCGGCGGGGCCGGAGCCGATGACTGCCATCCGGAAGGGCCGGTCCTTCCGGGAGGCGGCGGACGCAGAGTAGGAGCATGACAGGAGGCGGGACACGGGCTTTGATCCACGGCGGATGCTTGTTGTGCAACCCAGGGTGAGGGTGAGGGTGAGGCTGGAAG
Organism: Diaporthe aspalathi; assembly: GCA_001447215.1. Lineage (NCBI taxonomy): Eukaryota > Fungi > Ascomycota > Sordariomycetes > Diaporthales > Diaporthaceae > Diaporthe > Diaporthe aspalathi. The sequence continues at coordinate 13,478 of LJJS01001748.1, forward strand.
CCGACCTGAGGATGGGGAGTGGCATAATGTCAGGGCGCTGGGGTGTCAGGGGTGTTCGAATGCAACGGAACGCCTAAGCCATGTTCATTTCATGTACGGTCAGACTATCGTGGGCAGTGGCCGGGAAAAGCGGGCTCAAGGCTGCTGCTGATCATCGGCGACAGACCAGGATTCCGTCGAGGTCCGTTCTCGGCTCGGGTCCGACGGTCGCTGGGTGAGGCCTCGATCCTTGATCCAGCCGCTTTCTTGAGGTTTCCCCTTCAACGATTGTTTAGGGCACGTCGATCACATGGAGAAACTGACCATCTTGCATGTATTAAAATGCATCTCTTCGTCCATTACTATATGGTACGCGCATATACTAGATGAAGGTTGACGGGCCGTGCCGCGTGGGATTCCTTGCTCGCATCGCGTTGCTATGCCAATCGGAGGCTGCCCTTGCAGGTAAACAAGGAAGCTTGGCCCCTCCCCAGCCCACCTAATCCCACCAGCCAGCCCACTAGTGCATCCAGCCTCTTGATTTAATGCTAGGTATGTTATTGATCATCAACGGGGGCGGGCACTCGGCACTGCTGCAGTCGTTATCACACCCCATTCATAATCTCTACTCCTAGGTCTTCAGCCCAAGTCTGGCTGGTGTCTCACTCACTCACTCACTCACTCTCATCTCTACCCGCTGTTGTCGTCCCCGATCGGCCAGTCAGTCAAGATGAGTGAGGCTCATCAACCCTACCAGTACAACAGGTTCGACAGTTTTGACGATGCACGCTTCCCAACCTCTTCGTTCGACCCCAAGGCTGTGACCAGGGCCAGTTGGGAGCCCAAGCAAGTCAAGCCCAAGCATGAGGGCCCGCTTGTGTCCTTCAACCGCCACCCAGAGTAAGCATCGACACGGGTGGATCACCGCCCCCGCCCCCAACAAGACAACACAACAATCCAGCTGACCCCAGATCTTCACACAGCGCACATGTGGTCCGGGGCCCACGGCCACAGTGGACGACGTCCTTTGGCCCTGCCACAAAATGGTGGATCAAGTGGATGAGGATCGTGCAGCTGGCACTTCGCGTGCTCGAGGTGATCGCCGCCGCTGGCATTCTCTTTCTCATGGTCGCCATTATTAACATTAGCTCCATGACCGCCTGGGTCATGAGGATCACCGTGAGTTGCGGTCCACCTTGTCTCTGACTGACACCGACTACTTGGAACTTTGAAATACTGATCCCAATCCCACCCCAACACAGGCCGGTGCAGTCTTGATCCACTGTGTCTACGGCATCTTCCACCTCGCCCGCCCGGCCGGGGCGAGGCCCCCTGCGTCCTCTGCTGGCTACCAGATCTTCTCCGCCATATCTGACCTCACCGCGCTACCTCTCTACGTCTTTGGCGCACTGGCTGTTCACAACTCGAGTACTGAGTGGGCCACCATGTTCAATCCGCAGAGCCTCATGGATTACTTTGTACCCTCTCTGTATTACAGTCTCATCATCGGTGGGGCCCTGCATCTGCTGTCGCTATGCATCGGCGTCTGGCTGGCCCTGAAATTCAGGCAGATTGCCCGGATGCCGCCCGACTGCAACCCGCTGGAGGACAACCTTACCTCCAGGCGGCACAAGAGGAACAAGTCGTCCGTGACAGCAGCGTCTACGTTCCCCAAGGAGGATGAGAAACGGCTGTCCACCCCTATCGATGGCCGCCGATACTCTGGTTTCCCAGAACATGATCTGAGCCGCCCACCCTCCATCCCCTTCCATGCCACTCGGTCGAGCCCGCGGAGCTCCTTCGGCTCTGCTGACTTCCCTGCCAGGCAGTATCAGATCACGCCTGGGAACTCCCCGAAGAACTCGCCGCGGAACTCAGCCACCGGAGAGGACCTGAAGAGGATGTCTGCAGCACCGTCGTCGTCTCACTCTAGCAAGCCTGCCCCGCCGCCTCACCGAAGCCCATGGCGTGGCTCCTACTCTTCCTATGCTGAGGTTCCCACGCGAGATATCGTTTCGGACTCGCCCAGGAGCAATGGTCACCAGTCCAGACCTAGCACCGGCACAGTGGCTTCGCATCATCCCACCATCACAAACGCGGCTGACCCTGCCGCGCTTCCGAGACCTGCGAAATTCACAGAGTCCTGGTATGCGTCAGAGTCACTGATCAATCGCACGCAGGAGCGCAACCGCGCCATCAACGCTGCCGAGAGGGCGGCCGAGAAGAAACAGATGGCGCTGGGATATGCGTCCCTGAGCCACCCATATGACACGCACGACTCAGACTCCGAGTCTGACTACGAAGGCGGTGGGGACGGCGGCGGGCGCGGCTACAGAGGCCTCATGAGCCCGGGGGCAGACGAGTTCGACGAGAACGACGGCGACCTGGCGTCGCAGCACCCCAACCCGCTGCGGTCCAACCCGTCCCTCGTCAACTTTGCCCAGACCGCGGGCAAGCCACGCCGCAGGCCCACCAGCGGCAACCCCATCATGCGGCAGTCCTCGGCCCTCTTCGAGATCGACCTCAACGACCAGCGCGTGAGCGGCAGCGGGCCCGCCGGCAAGAGGGCCGGCGGCGACGTCACGGGCGAGAAGCCGGCGCGGAGCTACGGCGGGCTCAAGGCCACCCTCAGCAAGCGCTACACGTGGGCCGGCGGCGCGCGCAACCGGGACAGCTCCATCCAGCCCGAGTCCGACTTCTACTCGAAGCCGTACGGCGAGCTCAAGTCGGCGACGCCGCCCATAGTCATCGGCAGCGACAGGCAGGTCTCGTCTGGCAATGACCTGGACCTGGGTGGTGCGGGCGGCGGGGAGGCCGCGAAGAGGTACTTCTCGTTTGGGAAGAGGAACGTGAGCGGGAAGGTTGCCGAAGAGGGCCGGGGCATCGGTTGGGCCCGATAGCCGATGCAGACCTTGGGCCAAGCATAATGACGGATATACCAGGCGGGCATCTAGGATTTTGGCGGTGATTTTGATGAATGATTTATGAGCATGGGCAAATATGTAAATAGTAATTTTGGGAAAGGATACCTCGGGTACGGGGGGGGGGGGTTGGAATTTAGCAGGGCATATGTCAACAAGACCATATGACCAAATGGAATGGATTTAATATACTTCAGTGCCATGTTCGTCATCTATTAGAAAGCATTTGTCACGAAGATTGCCGATTAGCAGATACGGAGACTATGTGCAAAAAAAGGATATCGAGTGTCCAACGCCTCGCCATGCAACAACGCTCAGAGACGGCAGCTTAACCAAGCATCGTGTGTGCCGCATTTGCTTGGTTCCAACACACAAATCAAGAGCACGCCCACCTCACAACTTGAGTTCCCCGAAAGGTAAACACGAGACTTTCAAGACGGAGAAACTGCTCTAGGAGAATGCGATTCCAGCTCAGTCCAGTCTCTCTGTCAGAGATTTCAGCACGCGAGAGTAGAACTTCGCGGCGTGGGCCCGCGGGAAGGAGATCTCCTCGACGAGGTACTCCGGGAGCATCTCGATGAGCTGGCTGTCGCGGCGCTCGTCCAGCTGGGGCTTGTACATGAACTCGGCCTCGTCCGCGTCCTCCTCCGAGTTCTCGTTCGCGATGGCCAGCTTGAAGTGTAGTGCTGCAACGGCAAGGCTCAGTCACGGGTGATGCTGTCTTGATGGGGTATGGGCTGCACTTACTGCCGTTCCTACCCGTCTGGATACAATCATACACGTCCTCCGGCCCGTCACGCTTGATGCTTGTCACGACCAGCCCCGTCAGGTCGCTATACAGATTCTCCTTCATCTTGGCCGTCTGGGTGGCCTGTAGCTGGGCTTGCACCTGGGCCTGGTCCGCAGCTCGGCCCAAGGCGCCGGGTTTCATGGCGCTACCTGGGACCCTCACCGACGCTGCCTGCGCCGTGGCAGTGGCAGTCGCCTCGGCAGCTCGTGCGGCATTCAGCTTCGTGGTGAGCGACTTGATCTCCGTCTTCGCCTCGGACAGCGTTGTCGTTATCTCTGAGATCTGGGCCTGTAATTTGTCGACTTTGGCTTCGCTCGCCTCAAATTGCTGCTGTGACTTTTGTCCTTCTTTTGCTAGCTGCCTCTGGGCCGCGAGTTCGTTCTTGAGGCTCTTTATGAGCTCATTAGAAGCTGTGTGATGTTAGCGTTGCGCACACCACGCGGGACCCAATGCCACATACCCTGGGTTTTCTCGTCACTCTGCCTTCTCAGTTGATCAAAGTTCCTCTCCGCTTCCACAACCGCCACATTTCGCAGCTCTCTGTATCTGAGCTCCAATGCCTCATACTTCTTTGTTAAGTCTCCGAGGTGTCGCCTAATTGAAGGGTCGCCCTCGATCAACGACGAGCTGGCCGACCGCTTAGACGCGCTCAGCGGAATATGATACGAGCTGGTCCGCTGCGCTGATGGAGGAGCGCTAAATCGCGAGAAATTCGGAAGGTCCTCCACCTGGTCTTGCTCCTCGGCGGCGTCGATGTCCATCGCATCCTCTGCCTGAGTCTCTGGGATCTCGGGCAGCGCCTGCCTCCCGGTCTTGTCGGCGGCAGCCTTCCGCCCTCGCTTCACGGCCGAAGATTCTGCCTTTTTCTGCACCGAGTCGGGCACCACGACATCTTTCTTTGGGCGACCGCGGCCGCCCTTGGTCTTCGTGGGCTCGTCGCTGTGCGGTGGCGTTGCTAATACGTCATCTGCCTCGTTGTCGTCCTCATCGTCGGCAGGCTCGGGGGCTTTCTTCGGTCTGCGACCTCGTGTCGCTTTTGCTGGTGGGTTTGCGGCCTTCTCTGCAAGCGCCTGCCTCTCTGCTTCCTCCTCCAGAGCAGCCGCAGCCTTGGTCCCAACGCGACGCGTCTTGTTCTGGGGCTCGGGCTTCGCGACCTTGTTTGCAGAGGCGCGACCTCGGCCGTTCTTTGCCGCAGGCATGACTGCTGCTTTATTCAGCGCCGTGGGGTATTTCTTGAAGCTGGTGTCCGAATCCGAGTCCGCCGGGTCAAGCAAGGTGGATGGATTGCTTAGTCCGTGGCATGCAGCAGTACAGAAACGCGTCGCTTCGATGGTTCGGCTCAGCAGTTGGTTGGGGGAATCGGGGCTGCCAGCTGGTTCCTTCTAGAGATTAGGGAATGTGATCAGCCAGTAGATGACAGCGCAAAGACAGAAGCGCAATTGAGAAATTCCCGGAATGGGCTGGGGGTGCGGTGCCAGCAAATGTCGCACGCAGTCGGGCGTCGGTCCAGGTCATAAAGGAAAGTAAACAAGCGACGGCAGCAGCCCCTGTTTTTCCGCTGAGCTGGCTCGGGCCAAGACCAGCGCAGCGGGAAGACAGGTGGGGGGTGTGGGGAGGGGGGGGGCGCTGGCCAGCAATCGGCCACTGGCGGTGGGCGGCCTTTGCGTGTACATACAGTAGTAAACCAGCGCCACCCTAGCAGACGACTACTTCTACCTTCAACAAGACCCCGGCGTTACCTCCAAACACCTCGGTAGCACTTGAATCTTTGCCCCCCCAGCTCTCACAGTACCTGGGTTCCCCATTCTCTCCCTTTTGCATATCTATCCTCACCTCACGTGCCGCTCGACAGCGCCGCATAACTTCCATGAGCGGGATCCTGTCCAGCTTAGTTATGGGCGACCGCAGAGCCCGGACGTCTGACGCCGTCCTGAACATCGTCACTGCTGGCGCACTCGTATGTCGGCCCCTTGCGTTTCGTGTCGCCATGAGCCCACAGATTCGTACTAACCCCAACCACAGGCCTTCGTCTCCTACTTCTTTGTCAAGAACCTCTTGTCCTCCTTTGCAAACACGCTCGCCGACCCGGAGAAGGAAAAGCATGAGCAGGCTAGGATAAAGGCGCAAGCGAACCTGTCGCGGTTACGGCGGAACAGGACCGAGGATGGCCTGGACGGCACCGACTCGAACAGCTCGCGCAAGGGCCCACGGATCGAGGACATCCAGCTGAACGAGTACGAGGCCATGGTCGCGCTCGAGGTGGTCGCCCCGGAGGACATACCCGTCGGCTTCGACGACATCGGCGGCCTGGAGGACATCATCGAGGAGGTCAAGGAGTCCGTCATCTACCCACTGACGATGCCGCACCTGTACACGCACGCCGCGCCGCTCCTCTCCGCCCCCTCCGGTGTCCTGCTCTACGGCCCCCCGGGCTGCGGCAAGACGATGCTCGCCAAGGCGGTGGCGCACGAGAGCGGCGCCTCCTTCATCAACCTGCACATATCGACGCTCACGGAGAAGTGGTACGGAGACTCGAACAAGCTCGTCAGGGCCGTCTTCTCCCTCGCGCGCAAGCTGGAGCCCGCCATCATCTTCATCGACGAGATCGACGCGGTCCTGGGGACGCGGCGGAGTAACGAGCACGAGGCGAGCGGCATGGTCAAGGCCGAGTTCATGACCCTCTGGGACGGGTTGACGTCGTCAAACGCGGCCGGCGTGCCGTCCAGGATCTGCGTGCTCGGCGCCACGAATCGGATACACGACATCGACGAGGCCATCCTGCGCAGGATGCCCAAGAAGTTCCCGGTCCCGCTGCCGGACAAGGAGCAAAGGCGCCGCATACTGCAGCTGGTGCTCCAGGGGACAAAGCGCGACCCTTCGTTTGAGCTGGAATACATAGCCAAGGTCACTGCAGGCATGTCGGGAAGCGACATCAAGGAGGCTTGCAGGGACGCAGCCATGGTCCCGATGCGGGAGTCGATTCGAGAGCACCGGGCGTCGGGCCGATCGATGTCTGGTATCACCCCGGACCGGATAAGGGGCTTGAGGACGGAGGACTTTTTCGGCAGGAAAGGCGGTGGCCAGATCTTGATGCAAAATCATGAGCGGCACTCATCGCAAAAGGCGACCGCTGCAGCTACTTCCAAATCCTCAAGTGACGAGTACGAGGATGTCGATGAACAGGTCGGCGAGGCTCCAGACTGAGCGCTGGGTGGATGCCGTTCATGTGTTTACGAATAGGTCATAGACAGATGGGTCCGGTTCGGAAGGTGGCCTCAAAGGACGGATATCCGGCGTAGCATCAGGGCGCTCTGGTGGGACTATCGCAACTCTTTGAAGGGGTCATAGACTTCTGGGTGTGCTCCTTCGTGAGAAATCAATCCATGAGAACTTTAGTACACAATCTTGCTCCTTGAACACTTGTTCGTGTTCCAGTGTTGCACGCATGTACGATTGTATAAACGAGAGACAAGAGGCGATGAGCCTTGAATCACCAATATCATGTCGACTATTGAGGTGAGTGAAAGGGGCAAAGTGGCACTCCTAGTGCAGCAGAAAAAATTGTATGTAATGTATGTTTCATGATAGCTTACGTTGACAGCCCTGAAGAGAAGCCGTCCTGTCTTCTTAGCAGCACACTGTTTCCATGCGTCGAAGAGCTGGAAACTCTGGATTTTCGTTACGATATATACCTTTGATGCATCGAAGGAGCAGCGGGGCGGCGCTGTATCACGGGTGCAAGATCACTAAAGGAATCTCAGACTGGCTGTATCGTGGTGGGAAATTCGGGCCTCATGATCCATTGCTGAAAATACCTAAAAGTCATGAACGACATTGCTACAGGTATCGATCGTCATATCCTCCTGCTATATAACAAAAACAAAAGCAAAAAAGAAAGAATAAGAAATAAAAAAGGTGGGGGGGACTCGTTGAGCAACCACTCCGAAAAACGGGGCGACAAATCCTTAACCTTCCACAAGAAGGCACCACGTCCTGCCTCAGTCATCGTCAAAACATCCAGTCGCGTATATGGGTATGAAGATATATCTCCACCGAGAAGAGAACCACATGAAAAGTGCGCCACAGGAGGCGCTGGCAGACATCCGAAAGTGCCGTGCCTCAAGAACGGGAACAAGTCTCAAAAGGGGCAAATTTGGATCCACCACATAAGACAATAAACAATAAACACTGGTATCCCAAGGTAAAGGGCCAGCGTCAGGGGAGCAGATGTGCAGTTCAGCCGTCTTCGAGAGTAGAAGAACAAAACAAGCGGCTAGCAAGGTCGTATGTGGTAAATAGGCAGTTGTCGAATGTATAAAAGGATGGAAAGAGGCCAGCAGCGTCGGATGAATAGGCAAGAAGATCGCGGTGCAATTCCATGCCCGCCCAGAGATGATGGTGGTGGTGGTGGTGGTGATGTCGAGTGTGATGTTACACCCGCGCATGAAGTCCGCTGAGGAACTTCAGCGAGTCGGAGTCCGGAAAGGCGCTGCCTCGAGAATCTGCGTCCCAGTGATTGTATTGACAGTGAAAGACAGCTGCTGGCTGATTTGAAACAAAATGATATCTTTGCTTAGAGATAGAATATCGAAGGTTGATGTTCGTTGCTCTCAATACAGCATTGCTGCGGCGATGAAGGCGATGACGAAGCCAGCAAATGCTGCTTGTCCCTGGTCTGGGTTCGCTGCGTCGTTCTTGGACGAAGTTTCTGCAGCTGGCGCTGCTTCCGTCGTCGCCTCCGCCAACAAGGCAGCAGACGTGACAGCAGTCAAGGATTGCGAGCTTCTTCCCCTGCCGCTTTCTTGGAAGATACCACCGAACGTCGCCGACGCGAAGGTGGTGCTAGGGCTCTGTGTAGACAATGGGATCGAGCTGCTGGTGGCGATACTGCTAGAAGTGGATGACGAGCTGCTTGACGAGCTGCTAGATGAGGTGGAGGAGCTGCTGCCCGGGCTGGTGCTTGAGGTTGCCTCAGTTGTAACTTGGGTTGAACTGGACGTGGTGGCTATGGCGGCGATTTTTGGCTTCTTCGGGGCTTGGGAAGTGGTTGCAGCCTGCTCGGAAGACGACGAGCTTGGTTCATCGTCACCCGTTGAGCCGTCGGTATTGAAGACCACTATATTGGCGGTAGATCCTTTGGGAACTGTGACCACACAGAAGTCCGCGCCGCCTGCGCCGGTAGCTGAGGTGGCGCTCCTCACGACTCCAAAAGCGTCAGAGCTGGGGTCAATGGTACAAGGCAGGCCATTGCAGTTCCCGTCACACTCGACCTTCAGGCCGAATGATGGTTTGACGCCATGGAAAGAATCCGTGTATATAGGGTTGTACCCAAGCTTAACGTATGTGTTGCCAGTCGTGTCCTGGTTGGCTCCGGCGACGTACGGCGACCAGTTTCCAATATTCTGTGAGCCTGTGCCCCAAATGCATGCTTCTTCCGTCGTGTGACCGGGAGGATTGATGTAAAAGTGGGAAGCTGTCGAGTCCCAGTAAGACGGTCCCGGCACAGCTATAGTCGCGCTGTCCGTCACCCGTGTTGGGATCAACATAGCCTCGTTCCCGGGGAGAACTGTCTGGCAGAACGCGACCACCTTGCCACACTTGTTGACAGCCTTGACGGATCCAACGCCAGGGACACAGTACGGCTCGTCGGGGAATGGTTTGACGATCTTGCCAGACTTGTCGCAATATAGCCCTCCATACATGGATTCGGGATACACATACGTTGTCCCTTTCTTCCACTGGTTCATGACCATTCCAGGTTCGCAAGCGAAAGGGCAATATGAGTCTGCAGTGCACTCCTGGTCGGGGCTCAGGGCCCAGCCCCTGTTCTTCGAGTCTGGAGTGATGGCTACGAGGCCGGCTTCGCCCTCTGGGAAGGCGCATTGGCCATCTCTGTTGACGAGCCGTCCACGTGGCTCCAATAACCCGAGTTCTTGGGCACCTTGGTCGTTGTGAGTGTGGTTGTTGCTATAGTGCTGGTGAGCGCGACGGTGAGCCAACGTCGCCGAGGAAGGCTGGGCAGCCAACAATAACAGGGCCGAGCCCAGCGCGGCCGTAAGTACTGCTTTGCTCATGGGTGGCGACGCGATAACAAAATGAATGTAGGGTAAAGATCGTGAGCAGATGAGCGCTACTAAGAAACCCTAGAGCTATCTCTTCGGCCAAGTGTTGTCTTCGTGATAGGCAGGGTCGTTCGAAAGCGCTGTCTCCGAGTTTGACAGGTCATGCGATGTTGTTGTTCCAGTCCGTGAGGCATACAGTCGCATTCCTCAAAACGCCGCAGTCAACACACCACACACTAGCCACTTTTCTGCTCGCGATCCAACCGACGTCGACCAAAGGAGTGGATTTCTGCTGAAAAGCAGAAGAGAAAGTAGCAAAGCGAGTGAGCGAGACTTGAAAAGAGCGTGTGGATTCTGAAAGAATTGTCCGAGTAGCGCGCAAGAAGCTGGGGGAAACGAAATGAGCGAGGCAGTTGGTGAAGAGGCGGGCGAGCCCGAGGGGGGGTCCCGGGGACAGGAAGGAGGACAATGACCCACAGCTGCGACTTATCGACCAGGTACACAAAGGAAGTAGCCGAAAAAGGATCTATCGGCCCCCCTGCAAGAGCTGCAAGAGTGGTTGTATCCTCCGCACTTGGCTTCTTTTAGGTTATTGTTGTGGGCCTGTCAAGCGGCGCCTCGACCAGTCGGCGCACATCGTCGCGCACCCTGGCACTCTGCGCGATTTGCCTCGAACCCAATCGAGACGACAATCCGGGCGCGAGGTACCGCCAGCCTGGTCAGCACACACGCAGTGTCACGCAGTGTCACGCACACTCGCAGACGCATGCCGGCTGACGAAGGCACGCATGGGAGATTAGATGATCAATGCTGTGGCGAATCAGGTTCAATGCCGTGTACAAATAGCCTCACCCGCGGGCTGCCGCTTTGGGCTTAGTTGCACACAAGTCAGGAACGCAGCGCCGGCGGCTGCAAGGTACACCAATGACAGGTCTTGCGCAAAATGAGACAAGGAGAGGTCGACTTGATGGTGGTGAAGTCGTTGATCCCGATTTAACGGCTCCCTTCGCGGTGGTGATGCCGGCGATGCTGACTTATCAGCTTGTTCCCAGGAGCGCAATGACTTCATTGTGTCTGAGGGCATCGCGATCGCGTGACCAAAACAGCGAGTCCCTCAGCTGTCTGAATCGGTCAGGTTCCGGCGCGCCCGTTTCCGCAACAGACCCATCGCCAAGCCTCCCTCTCACATTCCGTGGGAACGGGGATGGAAGTGGAGATGAGCCATGTCGTGATGCTGGACATGAAACTACATCCCAGGTCGCATGCTCCTCAAGCGGTGAAGGGGCTTGTAAAGAGTCGGGAAGCAAAACTCGAAATGCTAGTGTAGATGACCGGAGAAGATCGAAGATACTTCCCGTTGCTGGCTGGCGGACGGACGGACGAGTTTGGGAGTTCGGTGTCAGCAGATCCCACGAATCTGCCAGCTTCAGTGCCTCACAAGCTGACATGCCAACCCTTTTTGAGAGAAGATGCCAACCTGTTGCATCATCATAGGTCAGCACATCCTGCGAGATGTAGGGCACGATCCTGAACCCCGCGTCACCAGAGCCCGCCCGCAAAGCCAAGACAGACATCCGGAGGTTTCGGCCGTGTCCACAGGCCAGAACAAAGGGCAATGCCATCCCGCCAATCGCTGTAAGATCATGAACATGGAGACAGTATGCATGAAATCTCCTTTCACATCTTCCCAGTCACGGATCCCGGTGCCATGGGCCACTACGTGAGAGTCGGTCCCCACTATCATCTTGACATGATATCAAGCATAACCTGGTGGCATCTTGACCCAGGCCGGGACTTCGTCGATATTGACGCCATCCTCCGCCATCCTCTCGGCTACTACCCTCACGACTGGCGGCCAGCCTGCTGCGAGTGGCCCGCCGCCCTTCTTGGCTCCCATCACGGCGAACCTGCCGCTCGAGTGGGCAAGAAAACCGTTCATCAGCCCCTGGGCGATCAGCGTTGCGACTATGCCTTCCACTTCCCTGTCCGTCACCTGCAAGTTCCCCCAAAATAAACCCTCGCTAGGTTTCAAATCTCGGGGCTTGCCGCCTGGTGGCGTCACCAGTACCGACGAGGCATCCGCAGCACTGTTGGTCACAGCCATCATAAATATATTGTTCGTTTGCAACTGCCGCTTTGTCTGTTGTTGAGTCCGGGCTGGTGTGAAGCCTTCGAGACGCTTCTGAACATAAGATGCGGCGACGTACACGTCTGCTAGGCTTAAGGTCGGCGCTGCGCGTGACGTTGGTGGTGGAGCCTCGTAGGTAAGGAGGAAGCATCGTCTGATGAAAGACCGCCAGACGATAGGGCGCAGGCGGAAGGCGAGAGTGAAGAGAAGGCCTTTTTGGTATAGCCAGCGCTCATTGGCGGCTATCGCATGCTGGAAAGCAATAAAGTTTCCTTTGCGGATCGCGGCCATGATTGGGAGAAATATGCCGCCAAGCGTATTGGCCTCCGGTCTCGCTAGCAGAAGTTCACTTGGGAATCGCCCAAGCATGATATTGGCAGGGATCAGGTAGGTGAGAATGAGCCTCCGATGGCGCAAAAGAGCTGGTGGGGTTTGCAGGTAGGCTTCTTCGAGGCACGAAGACGCGCGGACAAAGTTATCACAGTCGAAGTTGAACCTTCCCAGGTAGTACAGGAACGTAACCCGTTGTGCAGCGGGATATAACTGCAGTGGCGGCCCGCTCGCGGACACATTGAGCAGCAGCTGTGCTGCAAGGCGAGACTTGCCGCACTCGAGTATGAGTTGTCAGTCATGCGGCTGGGTAGGGGGTCCTTGCGGATGGCAACTCACAGTGAAGAGAAGTTTCAGGACGAGGTTGGCGAAAATGTATACACCGACCTTTTTCCCCTCGGGTCTTGCAAACCTGGTGCTTGACCTGTCCGTAAGACAGGATGTGAAGATCTTCTGGATGATGTCGGCAGACTGCTCGACCATAGACTTGCTTTCCTCAGCCCCTGCGACGGACCGTCGCCCTTGCATCAACTCAGGACGCTGGTGAAGCATCATGACCACTTTAGACAATGCCTCTGAAATCGAAATGCTGGTCTGGAACATAACGCTCCCATATTGTGGATGTGATAGCGCTGTGGCACAAGATCTACAAGTGGTCAGTCATACACGGGAGAAGTTGGGAATCCAGTACAAGGTACGTACGTCAACAATCCTGATAGCGACTCTTGGACGCCCATCAAGTCGTCAAAATCCGCGTCCCGCCAGTATATCAGATAGTCTTTGACAAAGGTGATGAAACTGGGCCATGGAGATCCAGTGCCATCTGGCGGGTCGTCTTTCTCTGGCAATGATTTCTCAACCAGCCTCTCGAGTTGGGAGTTTTCACCCAGGCCTTGCCTCAGCTCGTCTCGGAGGCGCAGGTAGGCATGGCTTGTTGCGCCGGGCTCGACCTGCAGCCAGGCGTCGAGGCTGTCGCCGTCCAGCGCGACCACGTGATTCCTGATACTGGATAGGAACTGCACGGCCAAAGATGTCATGGTCGCATTGGTTTCGTTGCTCAGCATGTGAACGAGGATGCGTCAAGGCAGGGCGCAACTGGCCAGGAAGAAGCGGTCTTGCTCGTTTGGCTGTGGCGCCTGAGTGGGTGCCGCGCGAAATGGATGCGGATGGGCTTACATAAGCTCCATCATTCAAGCAGCTCAACTTGATCAGTGCTTGGTTCCATTCGACTCGGATCCGTTTCAGAGATCCCACCGCCTTGTTGAACAGTCGCTGATGCATTTACTGAAGCAGTTTGTGCCTCATTTTCGTATGGCCTGAGTTCTGCCGCTGCCAATATGAACCAGTTTCCGCTGCTGTGGATTGGCAGGATGTCTAAAATGCTCACTGACCCCGAACTCAAGGACTACCTAAGTACTAGTGATTGAAGTAGACGGAAGTCAATACAAACCCTTAAATGTCTACATCCTATTCTCCACAATCTGTTCAATACGGTACTGTCTGTGAGTCCCAAAGGTTCGTGGGATGCGCAATGCTCGCCATTCGACATCAAGCGTAGAGCAGGAAAGCAGCAGCAACACCCTTTGTGAATTACTACTTTCACAATAACCCGTATTCATTGTCCAAAGTTACAGGCTTTCTAATTTCTGTGCGACGGCCCGATATGAACTCCCTTCTTATACGGACTCAATGCGCTGGACAACAACCGCCGTAGCTGCGCCGCCGCCGTTGCAAATAGCTGCGACGCCATACTCACCAGGCTTCAGTTGGTGAAGCAAAGTCGTAAGGATCCTGGACCCGGAACTGCCCAACGCGTGGCCCAAGGAGATGGCGCCGCCTAGTGGGTTGACCCTGGCTCCCTCGAGTCCAAGAATCTAAAGTCAAGTTAGCCCGAAACTCCGTTCTGGCCACGCTTGCTTTTCGAGACGAAAACAAATCATGTTCAATGTGCCAGAAGAGGAGAAGGAAGAAAAGACCAAGGACAGGGTGTTGGGCTTACCTTCTCGTTGGCCTTGATGACAGCCGCAAAGGCCTCGTTGAACTCCCAGATGGCTACCTGCTCCTTTGTTATACCGGCTCTCTCAAGGGCTATCGGGACCGCCTTGGCCGGCGCAATTGGGAAGTCGATCGGGTGTGTCGCAGCATCGGCAGACCCGCATATTCTGGCCAGCACCCTTGAACCAGCCCCGAACTCCTGTGCGATAGCCTTGCTACCCAGTACCAAGGCGCTGGCACCGTCATTAAGCGTGGAGGAATTCGCCGCCGTGACCGTGCCTGTCCCGTCTCTGATGAATGCAGGCTTCAGGGTTGGGATCTTTTCCAGCTTGACATCCAAGTAACCCTCGTCTGTATCAATCACAGTCTCGCCCTTCCTGCCCTTGACGGTGACCGGTGCGATTTCTTCGGCGAAGGCGTTAGACTTCCAGGCTGCCTGCGCCCGCTCGTATGACTGAATGGCGTATTGATCCTGCACCTCCCTGGTGAGCTCGTATTTCTTTGCTGTGTTCTCGGCACAGTTGCCCATGTGTATTTGGTCATAGACGTCTGTCAGGCCGTCCTTGATCAGGCCGTCCTCCATCTTCACGTGGCCAAACGCGGGTAGCGAGCTTGCCCGTGGCACGTAGTAAGGCACTTGCGACATGTTCTCCATACCGCCGGCGACCTGTGCCTGTGCAAGGCCGAGCTGGATGTTCTGGGCAGCGAAGACGACCGACTTCAGGCCTGAGGCGCAGACCTTGTTGATTGTGATGGCCTCGATGCTTGGGGGGAGCCCCGCAAACACGGCAGCCTGTCTTGCCGGGCTCTGCCCAACCGAAGCTTGGAGCACGTTGCCCATGTAGACGTCGGTAATCTTGGAAATTGGCACACCGGACTTGTCGATGGCAGACTTGATGGCCACAGCACCGAGCTTTGGTGCCGGGACGGTGAGGAAGGAGCCATTGAACTACGGGGACTGGTCAATTTGTTTGTTCTGTGCGATTGAGGACAGAAATGGACCAACCTTAGCCGTAGGCGTCCTGGCTGCGCTCAGTATGTATGCATCTCTTATTTCTTGTCGACGAGCTGTCCCCGCCGAGAAGGCGCGTGTGGAGGCAGGTCGGCATGTGACAGCGCCACTCCTGAGAGACGCACGCAGTGGCATGATGTGCAGGTCGGATGCTTGGAGAAGTTGGCACAAGGCTGCAGAAATCCAACAACGTCCGAGGGGTGAAATGGAGTGACGGAAGACGATCAATAAATAAGAGTGCACCCAACACGCGGCGCCCTCCCCGGAAGCTGGGGGGACAGGGGGATGAGATCATCCTCGGCATGTGAGCCTCCTCCCACATTGGGGTAGGGGGGTAGGGGGGTAATGGCCAGCCACCCTTGAGCCTCCACTAGCCGCCGCCACCATCCCGAAGCGTCCTTGGATTGCTGGTGTCGTTCCGGTCATCTAGACTGCTGGAGCAGTGGAATCGGCCGGGTGTGGTTCTTGAGATTACTGATCTGTGCAATGGAGCGGTAAAGGATGTCTCGACAGGACGATCAGGACGGACGCCTGCTTTGTCAGGGCGAAAATGAAGAGAGGGAGCAGAGCCATGGCCCGATTGGCGCCCACCGACCGGAGCAGCAGGTACCAAAGTCCTCCATCAGTCACTCAATCGTTGACCCTAACTTTCAGGGTCTTGTCTTGTCTTGCCTCTCGCCTTGGGCCCTGCCTATCGATATCGGCAGGCACGGTGGCGTTGGGCCCCCAGCTCCTCATACCTCACGCTGCAGTCCATCCACCCACCGGCCTACCCTACCTACCACTGACCACCGCCATTTGAAGATCATCAACGCGAATTGACAAACCTTCCAACCACCGGGACCACTCTCCTACGAACCTGCCACCCGTCACCAGTCCAGAACCCGCTCCTATCTGCTAGGATGTCGACGGCAGCCAGGCGTCGTTTGATGCGTGACTTCAAGGTCGGTCATCGCCAGCCATTCAGTGAAGCATCATCGTAACTGACACCCACCACCAACTACAGCGCATGCAAACCGACCCTCCAGCCGGCGTCTCAGCCTCTCCAGTGCCTGATAATGTCATGACATGGAACGCTGTCATCATCGGCCCGGCCGACACCCCTTTCGAGGACGGCACCTTCCGGCTCGTCATGCACTTCGAGGAGCAGTATCCCAACAAGCCACCCTCGGTGAAGTTCATCAGCCAGATGTTCCACCCAAACGTCTACGCCACCGGGGAGCTGTGCTTGGATATCCTTCAAAATCGGTGGAGCCCGACGTACGATGTCGCCGCAGTGCTCACGAGCATTCAGAGGTGGGTTTGGTCAAGAAGCACGCACAAGGATGGCGACGAGCTCCCCTTCCCCGAGACCCAGTGCGGATCACCACTGACAGCCTGTGTCCACAGCCTCCTCAACGACCCGAACACTGGATCGCCGGCCAACGTCGAAGCATCCAACCTCTATAAGGACAACCGCAAGGAGTACACTAAGAGGGTCCGTGAAACAGTCGAGAAGAGCTGGGAGGAGTAAAGCAGCTGCAGGAACGGGGGAAAATATAACATACAATGAGAAGGGGTCACCAACAGATGTTGGGCATGTGTGGGCAGCAACTGGCGTAGGCGTTTGAATTGCGATCACGGGTACTTGGAGCCGTGGTTTTCTCATTGATAAGGCGGGTTGGCGCACCCGGGTTTACAGATTCATTCGATTCATACCAGCTCCAAGGGCGTTTGAGCAAGTGGCATCTTTCGTCCTAGTACTCCACAGCTCCTATTGGTGCCGGGTGGATGGATTCGACACGGATTTGCCGCAGGGAATGATGTATGTGCATCTCACTTCCCTTGGTATGTAGGCATCAATTCGGATCATCCCAATTCCTCATTATGACCTCGCACGCGGAAGCCATTAGCGACGTCTGGTTTGAGGGTAATTCGGCTAACCAGGGGTCTACTCTCGCATGGCACCCAGGATGCTGCGTGTGTAGCATGGTAATTGAGCTGCACCGGCAAGTCAAAAGGCATGACCTATCACGATTCGAAAGACGCAATACGGTCATTCCAAGGAAACTGTGATTCTGCTTCCAGGAGGAACCGCCTGACTTGTCTTCTGCTCGCCCAGCAGGTTCACTTGAACAGGAACTGTCCGCGCTCAGGTTTTGTGCTGGTTCAAAAATATCAATTTTGACAGACAAAATGAATAACGAGTCAATATTTCTCTACAGGGCAACCTCTGACACCTGCTCCTGATCTTTGACATGGCGTTCAGCGCTTTGGGCGACGTAAACACAGCTTTGGAACTCGGATAGCCTCCAGACAGTGCATTCTTAATCACCCCAGTCATAAATAATCACACATTCAAGTATTAAATCCCATGGCCTGGTCAGTATACCGGGCCGGACTGTAGTTGTTTTGAGCCAGGCTACAGACACAGTGTGGACGTTGTCTCTATTGCATCAAATTCTGGAGCTTTGGTAGCTGAATTTTAACCCCCACAGCAATATACACAACATGGTAGCAAGTGTCTAAGGTGACAGCCTGTTAGGATGCTCACTTTACAAGAGATTGTGCTTCTATAAGTTTCCAGTGTTTTCGAAAATATCAGCTCCATCCACCACACTCTTGCTTCAACTACACCAGCCACAGTTTCCTAGAACTGATTGTCTACAGTAAATCTTAATAGAATACCTTTCATATAATTAATCGCATTACCTATATATTTATGCATGAGCTTATGCCCCCGGGGTTCTGCTTCCAGTGATATACTCACCACAGTGGCCACGATGCCATATACAAGTACACGCTCGGTTGCCCGCAGGGACATGGCCACCTACTCTAGGTAGGGTGTGATAGCACGGCTATATAGGCTACAGTGTATTCTCTAGAAGCGTATATAGACAATTCTGACATTTTGGTTCCTTATTCTACAGTGCTCAAGTGTAGCACACACTTAGTTGGTTTTGTTCTTAATCCGGGCACAAATCTCTCTCTTTGTTTTTTTTTTAAAAAAAAAAATGAAATGCGAGCGGTCCCTTCACACAGTCGTAAACGCTCAAGGACCCAGCGTTTGATAATGTATACAATGCCGATAACAGTAGGTTTAAAAAAAAACAGGTCGTCTGTCGCTAAGAAAATAGCGACAGCCTCGTGACGAGGCCCATCCTTAAAGTATATATTTAAAGCTAAATATCAAGTCATAAGAGGAGAGAGACTCTAACCTCGTGTTAATTTGCTGCCTCCTCCGTGTGTGCTGGATTCTTTCCCAGGATTATGTGATGCTCAACTTGGTACACACATTAAGCACACAATGGCAGGCCCAGAGACCGCTGTCATCACGTAGGTGAGGTCTCCAGCCAGTTGGGACGCATTATATCTCCTTTCGCATGTTGTTTCCAACAGACGGACATCTCCTTGGTCGATGGAGTAACATTGAACCTTGGGCTTTCCCATCCATTTGGGCTAAGGGACCGTCTTCTTGCCTTTAATAGTGCCAACACATGTCCTCCTGCAACGTGGGATGGAGATAACTGATCAAGCTGCACAGCATACGGTCTGCACAGAAAATACCTAGGGATTTCCTTGTCATATGCAGCCAAACCAGCATGCACTCGCCGACTCTAGATGCGGCGAGGCGGTTTTACAATGTACCACACATTGTCGTTTAGGTACGATGTTGCCTTTGCAAATTGAGAATTCGAAGAGACACTGTGGCACCGTGGTCCAACGCCTGCTGCCATCCCAGAAGTTACTCGACATAATACACAGACTACGAAGTTTCGTGGTACGAGCCAGTGGTCCGAGTGCAATGGCACCTGAGGCTGACCCTTACTGGTTCAAAATGGCACTGTACATAGCGATGCCGACTGTTTTGCAGCAACTAGGCAACTAGCCGAGCAGCTGAGATACTCTAACAGCCTCACTTGAAGATCCTTTGTTGTTGACCATCATTATAAAGGTAGTGGTTCATATTAGCGACATGGCGATGCCCAAAAGACTGGCCACAGGCTTTCCTCAATAGGAGCTGCTATCGGGGATTGGTTGTGAGTTAGGTGGAGATGTCATCAGTGCGTCCAGACTTTGGGATCTCTGCTCATCTGTCAAAGATGGGAACCCGCCTGTCGAATAATCCTTGCTCGGCTGACTACCATACCAGCCAGAGTCAACTGATCCAGGGTTGTCTCAGCTGGTGCGTCGTATCTCGCCATGGTGACGGGAGAGGGAGGACCGGTGGATGCACACAAGGAAATCCGGACTCTGGATGGTGAGGCCCTTGAAAAGTGAGGGGGGGCCTCTCGAAATGACGCCGATAGCCGCAGCAGCCCTTCCTGGCGTGTTGGAGAGAGACTTCTGGCCCAGGTTGCGATGCAGCCTGGCGATATGTATTAGTCTGTAGTGAAACCCTTCAAGGCCGTTGAGATTGGCAGGCAGTCCGCAGTTTGAGAAACAACACCGCTGTGTTCGAGACACCAAGGCCGGTTGTCGTCAGGCGAGAACAAGCGGCTGGGGCCGCCACATGTACACACATACGCCGTGGTACATGTGGTCAGGGCTGGAGAAGCAACCGTGTCCCGCGGGCTGATAGGGCACAATGTGCCTGGGGGTACCTGGGGATACCCGGGTACTTTGACTGCGCAAGTATACTATGTGATCATCCTGGGGACGGTGGATTGTGAATCAAATAGTCCTTTGCAGTACGTCGTACCGACATAGACCAATACTACCACTATGTACCAATCCAGCCAGGCCTGCGTCCCACCCTGCGTCCACATGGGCGTTTTCAGCTGCATCGAGTGCGAGAGTCACTATTTGCTGTGAGTTTGTGTGTGCCTGGCTAAGTCAGAGAGTCCTGGCGCATGAACGTATCATTTCCGTAGCACATCATGCACGGCACGCTTAGCGCGTCATCCGGGTGACTCGACTGGGCTCGAACAGCCCTGGGCCAGTGGAGGGGAATTTGGGGGA